>JAODXP020001785.1:0-24016 GCA_027497455.2 Sardinella longiceps | reverse complement strand
TAGGGCCCGAGCACCGAGGTGCACGAGCTCGGAACGGGCTTGTGCACCGACCGGTGCGAAGCCCTATTGCTTTTGTAAGGATTTGTCATTATTATTAGGGCCCGAGCACCGAGGTGCACGAGCCCGGAACGGGCTTGTGCACCGACCGGTGCGAAGCCCTATTGCTTTTGTAAGGATTATTATTAGGGCCCGAGCACCGAGGTGCACGAGCCCGGAACGGGCTTGTGCACCGACCGGTGCGAAGCCCTATTGTTTTTGTAAGGATTATTATTATTAGGGCCCGAGCACCGAGGTGCACGAGCCCGGAACGGGCTTGTGCACCGACCGGTGCGAAGCCCTATTGCTTTTGTAAGGATTTGTCATTGTTATTAGGCCCGAGCACCGAGGTGCACGAGCCCGGAACGGGCTTGTGCACCGACCGGTGCGAAGCCCTATTGCTTTTGTAAGGATTTTTTTTCTTTTTATTATTATTATTATTATTTTTCTTCCCCTGGAACCGGCCATTTTTGACCCCTTTCCCGTGCATGAAAACTCACGAAATTTTGCACACACCTTGGAAGTCTGGAACACTGGAGGTTTACAGAGGTATAGACCCGGGTGTGGCCCAGGGACTCCGTAGCGCCCCCTAAAGTAAAAAAATACCTTGGGCTCTATGGGGCGGTCTCATGATGAACTTTAACATACTCCTCGGACACCGTTTGTCAGATTCCTGTGAAATTTGGTAGACATGATACCAAGACATTGCTCATGTCAAATTGCGAAGGGATTTTTCATACCTTTTACGAATTCAAGATGGCGGATGCATGAAATAAGAGAAAAAATGAAAAATAGGAAATGTGGCATAACATCACACTGGATTGACAAAATCGCCTGAAACTCATACCGTTTATAGATCTTATGATTACCACGATATCCATTCACTTACTGGGCGTGGTTGTTACAGCGCCACCATCTGGCAAGGTGGAACCACTACAGAAATTGACATTTAGTTCCATGGTTCACATATACTTTGAGCTACATGCACGAAATTTGGTAGGTGTGTGGGACTCCCCAAGACGAACAATTTTTGTATTACATTGCATTAGCCACGCCCAACAGGAAGTGAGGTATTAAGGAGTGTAAAAATTTGGACACACAGTGAACTTTAACGTACTTGTCGGACACGGTATGTCAGATTCCAGTGAAATTTGGTGTACATGACCTCTAGATGTTGCTGATGCTAAATTGCGAACGGATTTTTGATACTACGAAATATGTTGGAATAACAATATTAGGAAATTGTATGATTTTAATAGCTCATCACGAAACAGGAAGTGTGTCATAAAATCACACTGCATTAACCGTTTGGTCTGACACCTCACAGGTTCATAGATGGTATGACTGTGATGACATCTAGACACCCCGTGGGCGTGGCTGTTATAGCGCCACCACCTGGCCAAGCAGGAAAAGTGCCAGAAATTGACTATGCTTTACCCGATTGATCTGAAACTTCACAGGTTCATAGATCGTGTGCCTGTGATGATATCTAGACACCCCGTGGGCGTGCCTGTTATAGCGCCACCACCTGGTCAAGCAGGAAAGGTGCTAAAAGTGCTAGTGGTCAAAAATTATAACTTGGAAACGGTTTGACATAGCTTATCCAAACTTGGTTTATGGACTCCTGACCGTGTTCTGACCACGCATAACCATGAATCGAAACTCTGTAGCGCCCCTAGTGGTCAAATATTATAACTTGGAAACGGTTTGACGTAGCTTATCCAAACTTAGTATATGGACTCTTGACCGTGTACTGACCACACAGAATCATGAATCGAAACTGTCTAGCGCCCTCTAGTGGTCAAATATGATAACTTGGAAACGGTTTGACGTAGCTTATCCAAACTTGGTATATGGACTCCTGACCGTGTTCTGACCACGCATAACGATGAATCGAAACTCTCTAGCGCCCTCTAGTGGTCAAATATGATAACTTGGACACGGTTTGACGTAGCTTATCCAAACTTAGTATATGGACTCTTGACCGTGTACTGACCACACAGAATCATGAATCGAAACTGTCTAGCGCCCTCTAGTGGTCAAATATGATCACTTGGAAACGGTTTGACGTAGCTTATCCAAACTTGGTATATGGACTCCTGACCGTGTTCTGACCACGCATAACCGATGAATCGAAACTCTCTAATGCCCCCTTGTGGTCGAACATTATAACTTGGAAACGGTTTGACCTATCATAGCCAAAGTTGGTACACAGACTGTGGACCTCCTTCTGAACATACAGTATGACTTATGTGAATCTCTGTAGCGCCCCTACTAAGAGAAAGAGTTTAAAAGGCAGACTGAGTGAGTGTGTGACAGTGAGTGTCTGCGAGTGTAAAAAAAGAGGGTGAGACAAAGATAGCACACCTGTTCCAAGTGAATGTGCCTTCACTGTGTACCATTGTTGCGCTATGCACTCTTTGCGGTGCACCTGGTGCGAGGGCCCGTCATCGCCGCTTGCGGCTTTAATTATTATTATTATTATTTTTCTTACGCTGGTTACGGCCATTTTTGACCCCTTTCCCGTGCATGAAAACTCATGAAATTTTGCACACACCTTGGAAGTATGGAACACTAGAGGTATACAGAGGCATGGACTTGGGTGTGGCCCAGGGACTCCGTAGCGCCCCCTAAAGTAAAAAATTACATTGGGCTCTATGGGGCCGGACACCCACTGAACTTTAATGTACTCCTCGGACACCGTTGGTCAGATTCCTGTGAAATTTGGTAGACATGATGCCAAGATGTTGCTGATGTAAAATTGCGAAGGGATTATTCATACCCTTTATAATTTCAAGATGGCGGATGAGTGAAATATGGGAAAAATTGAAAAAAAGGAAAAGTGTCATTAGATCGCAGGGCGTTGATGGAATTGTCTGAAAGTCATTTACAAAGTTATAGATATTATCATGACGCCAACATTCATACACTTAATGGGCGTGGTTATTGCAGCGCCACCATCTGGCAAGGTGGAAAAAGTACAGAAATTTACATTAAGTGCCATGGTTCACATATACTTTGAGCTGCACGCACAAAATTTGGTAGGTGTGTCGTACTCTCCAAGACGAACAATTTTCGTATTACATTGTATTAGCCACGCCCAACAGGAAGTGAGGTAATAAGGAATGTAAAAATTTGGGCATATAGTGAACTTTAATGTACTCGTCGGACATGGTTGGTCAGATTCAAATGAAATTTGGTGTACATGACCTCTATATGCTGATGATGCCAAATTGCGAACGGATTTTTGGTATCTCCTATTATGTTGAAATAACAATTTTATGAAATTGTATGATTTTAATAGCTCATCACGAAACAGAAAGTGTGTCATAAAATCGCACTGCATTAACCGTTTGGTCTGAAACTTCACAGGTTCATAGATGGTATGACTGTGATGATATCTAGACACCCCGTGGGCGTGGCTGTTATAGCGCCACCACCTGGTCAAGCAGGAAAAGTGCCAGAAATTGACAATGCTTTACCCGATTGATCTGAAACTTCACAGGTTCATAGATGGTATGACTGTGATGACATCTAGACACCCCGTGGGCGTGGCTGTTATAGCGCCACCACCTGGCCAAGCAGGAAAAGTGCCAGAAATTGACTACGCTTTAACCGATTGATCTGAAACTTCACTGGTTCATAGATGGTATGACTGTGATGATTTCTAGACGACCCGTGGGCGTGCCTGTTATAGCGCCACCATCTGGTCAAACAGGAAATGTGCCAGAAATTGACAATGCTTTACCCGATTGATCTGAAACTTCACTGGTTCATAGATGGTATGACTGTGATGATATCTAGACACCCCATGGACATGCCTGTTATAGCGCCACCACCTGGTCAAGCCGGAAATGTGCCAGAAATTGACAATGCTTTACCCGATTGCCCCTAGTGGTCAAATATTATAACTTAGAAACAGTTTGACGTAGCTTATCCAAACTTGGTATATGGACTCCTGACCGTGTTCTGACCACGCATAACCATGAATCGAAAATCTCTAGTGCCCCTAGTGGTCAAATATTATAACTTGGAAACGGTTTGACGTAGCTTATCCAAACTTAGTATATGGACTCCTGACCATGTTCTGACCACGCATAATCATGAATCGAAACTCTGTAGCGCCCCTAGTGGTCAAATATTATAACTTGGAAACGGTTTGACGTAGCTTATCCAAACTTAGTATATGGACGCTTGACCGTGTACTGACCACACAGAATCATGAATCGAAACTGTCTAGCGCCCTCTAGTGGTCAAATATGATAACTTGGGAACGGTTTGACGTAGCTTATTCAAACTTGGTATATGGACTCCTGACCGTGTTCTGACCACGCATAACGATGAATCGGAACTCTCTAGCGCCCTCTAGTGGTCAAATATGATAACTTGGACACGGTTTGACGTAGCTTATCCAAACTTGGTATATGGACTCCTGACCGTGTTCTGACCACGCAAAACCATGAATCAAAACTCTCTAATGCCCCCTTGTGGTCGAACATTATAACTTGGAAACAGTTTGACCTATCATAGCCAAAGTTGGTACTCAGACTGTGGACCACCTTCTGAACATGCAGTATGACTTATGTGAATCTCTGTAGCGCCCCTACTAAGAGAAAGAGTTTAAAAGGCAGACTGAGTGAGTGTGTGACAGTGAGTGTCTGCGAGTGTAAAAAATGAGGGTGAGACATAGATAGCACACCTGTTCCGACTGAATGTGCCTTCACTGTGTACCATTGTTGCGATATGCACTCTTTGCGGTGCACCTGGTGCGAGGGCCCGTCATCGCCACTTGTGGCTTTAATTATTATTTATTATTCTTTTCCTTCCAATAGAACCGGCCATTTTTGACCCCTTTCCCGTGCACGAAAAGTCATGAAATTTTGCACACATGTTGGAAGTCTGGAACACTGGAGGTTTCCAGAGGTATAGACCCGGGTGTGGCCCAGGGACTCCGTAGCGCCCCCTAAAGTAAAAAAATACCTGGGGCTCTATGGGCCGGTCTCATGATGAACTTTAACATACTCCTCAGACACTCTTTGTCGGATTCCAGTCAAATTTGGTAGACATGATGCCGACAAGTTGCTCATGTGAAATTGCGAAGGGATTTTCCATAACTTTTACGATTTCAAGATGGCGGACGAATGAATTTCGAGAAAAATTGAAAAACAGTAAAAGTGTCATAACGTCGCAATGCATTGATAGAATTGTCTGAAACTCATATCGTTTATAGATCTTATGATTACGATAATATCCATTCACTTAATGGGCGTGGTTGCTACAGCGCCACCATCTGGCAAGGTGGAACCAGTACAGAAATTGACATTAAGTGCCATGGTTAACATATACTTTGAGCTACACTCACGAAATTTGGCAGGTGTGTGGGACTCCCCAAGACGAACAACTTTCATATTACATTGCATTAGCCACGCCCAACAGGAAGTGAGGTAATAAGGAGTGTAACAATTTGGACACACAGTGAACTTTAACGTACTCGTCGGACACGGTATGTCAGATTCAAGTGAAATTTGGTGTACATGACCTCTAGATGCTGCTGAAGCTAAATTGCGAACGGATTTTTGATACTACGAAATATGTTGGAATAACAATATTATGAAATTGTATGATTTTAATAGCTCATCACGAAACAGGAAGTGTGTCATAAAATCACACTGCATTAACCGATTGGTCTGAAACTTCACAGGTTCATAGATGGTATGAGTGTGATGATATCTAGACACTCCGTGGGCGTGGCTGTTGTAGCGCCACCACCTGGTCAAGCAGGAAATGTGCCAGAAATTGACAATGCTTTACCCGATTGATCTGAAACTTGACTGGTTCATAGATGGTATGACTGTGATGATATCTAAACACCCCGTGGGCGTGACTGTTATAGCGCCACCGTCTGGTCAAGCAAGAAAAGTGCTTATCACGAAACAGGAAGTGTGTCATAAAATCACACTGCATTAACCAATTGGTCTGAAACTTCACAGGTTCATAGATGGTATGAGTGTGATGATATCTAGACGGCCCGTGGGCGTGTCTGTTATAGCGCCACCACCTGGTCAAGTAGGAAATGTGCCAGAAATTGACAATGCTTTACCTGATTGATCTGAAACTTAACAGGTTCATAGATGGTGTGCCTGTGATGATATCTAGACACCCTATGGGCGTGCCTGTTATAGCGCCACCACCTGGTCAAGCAGGAAATGTGCTAAAAGTGCTAGTGGTCAAAAATTATAACTTGGAAACGGTTTGACATAGCTTATGCAAACTTGGTATATGGACTCCTGACCGTGTTCTGACCACGCATAACCATGATTCGAAAATCTCTAGTGCCCCTAGTGGTCAAATATTATAACTTGGAAACGGTTTGACGTAGCTTATCCAAACTTAGTATATGGACTCCTGACCGTGTTCTGACCACGCATAACCATGAATTGAAACTGTCTAGCGCCCTCTAGTGGTCAAATATGATAACTTGGAAACGGTTTGACGTAGCTTATCCAAACTTGGTATATGGACTCCTGACCGTGTTCTGACCACGCAAAACCATGAATCGAAACTCTCTAATGCCCCCTTGTGGTCAAATATGATAACTTGGACACGGTTTGACGTAGCTTATCCAAACTTGGTATATGGACTCCTGACCGTGTTCTGACCACGCAAAACCATGAATCGAAACTCTCTAATGCCCCCTTGTGGTCGAACATTATAACTTGGAAACGGTTTGACCTATCATAGCCAAAGTTGGTACTCAGACTGTGGACCACCTTCTGAACATGCAGTATGACTTATGTGATTCTCTGTAGCGCCCCTACTAAGAGAAAAGTTTAAAAGGCAGACTGAGTGAGTGTGTGACAGTGAGTGTCTGCGAGTGTAAAAAATGTGGGTGAGACAAAGATAGCACACCTGTTCCGAGTGAAAGTGCCTTCACTGTGTACCATTGTTGCGATATGCGCTCTTTGCGGTGCACCTGGTGCGAGGGCCCGTCATCGCCGCTTGCGGCTTTAATTATTATTATTTTTCTTACGCTGGTTACGGCCATTTTTGACCCCTTTCCCGTGCATGAAAACTCATGAAATTTTGCACACACCTTGGAAGTATGGAACACTAGAGGTATACAGAGGCATGGACTTGGGTGTGGCCCAGGGACTCCGTAGCGCCCCCTAAAGTAAAAAATTACATTGGGCTCTATGGGGCCGGACACCCACTGAACTTTAACGTACTCCTCGGACACCGTTGGTCAGATTCCTGTGAAATTTGGTAGACATGATGCCAAGATGTTGCTGATGTAAAATTGCGAAGGGATTATTCATACCCTTTACAATTTCAAGATGGCGGATGAGTGAAATATGGTAAAAACTGAAAAAACGGAAATGTGTCATTAGATCGCAGGGCGTTGATGGAATCGTCTGAATGTCATTTACAAAGTTATAGATATTATCATGACGCCAACATTCATACACTTAATGGGCGTGGTTGTTACAGCGCCACCAACTGGTAAGGTGGAGAAAGTACAGAAATTGACATTAAGTGCCATGGTTGGCATATACTTTGAGCTACGCACACAAAATTTGGTAGGTGTGTGTGTCTCCCCAAGACGAACAACTTTCGTATTACATTGCATTAGCCACGCCCAACAGGAAGTGAGGTAATAAGG
This sequence comes from Sardinella longiceps, assembly GCA_027497455.2. NCBI lineage: Eukaryota > Metazoa > Chordata > Actinopteri > Clupeiformes > Clupeidae > Sardinella > Sardinella longiceps. Next base: position 16,320 of record JAODXP020001785.1, on the reverse strand, counting down.
AGTGTAAAAATTTGGACACACAGTGAACTTTAACGTACTCGTCGGACACGGTATGTCAGATTCAAGTGAAATTTGGTGTACATGACCTCTAGATGCTGCTGATGCTAAATTGCGAACGGATTTTTGATATTTCGTAATATGTTGTAATAACAATATTATGAAATTGTATGATTTTAATAGCTCATCACAAAACAGGAAGTGTGTCATAAAATCACACTGCATTAACCGATTGGTCTGAAACTTCACAGGTTCATAGATGGTATGACTGTGATGACATCTAGACACCCCGTGGGCGTGGCTGTTATAGCGCCACCACCTGGCCAAGCAGGAAAAGTGCCAGAAATTGACTATGCTTTAACCGATTGATCTGAAACTTCACTGGTTCATAGATGGTATGACTGTGATGATTTCTAGACGACCCGTGGGCGTGCCTGTTATAGCGCCACCATCTGGTCAAGCAGGAAATGTGCCAGAAATTGACAATGCTTTACCCGATTGATCTGAAACTTCACTGGTTCATAGATGGTATGACTGTGATGATATCTAGACACCCCATGGACATGCCTGTTATAGCGCCACCACCTGGTCAAGTAGGAAATGTGCCAGAAATTGACAATGCTTTACCCGATTGCCCCTAGTGGTCAAATATTATAACTTAGTAACAGTTTGACGTAACTTACCCAAACTTGGTATATGGACTCCTGACCGTGTTCTGACCACGCATAACCATGAATCGAAAGTCTCTATACCCCTAGTGGTCAAATATTATAACTTGGAAACGGTTTGATGTAGCTTATCCAAACTTAGTATATGGACTCCTGACCATGTTCTGACCACGCATAATCATGAATCGAAACTCTGTAGCGCCCCTAGTGGTCAAATATTATAACTTGGAAACGGTTTGACGTAGCTTATCCAAACTTAGTATATGGACGCTTGACCGTGTACTGACCACACAGAATCATGAATCGAAACTGTCTAGCGCCCTCTAGTGGTCAAATATGATTACTTTGGAACGGTTTGACGTAGCTTATTCAAACTTGGTATATGGACTCCTGACCGTCTTCTGACCACGCATAACGATGAATCGGAACTCTCTAGCGCCCTCTAGTGGTCAAATATGATAACTTGGACACGGTTTGACGTAGCTTATCCAAACTTGGTATATGGACTCCTGACCGTGTTCTGACCACGCAAAACCATGAATCGAAAATCTCTAATGCCCCCTTGTGGTCGAACATTATAACTTGGAAACGGTTTGACCTATCATAGCCAACGTTGGAACTCAGACTGTGGACCACCTTCTGAACATGCAGTATGACTTATGTGAATCTCTGTAGCGCCCCTACTAAGAGAAAGACTTTAAAAGGCAGACTGAGTGAGTGTGTGACAGTGAGTGTCTGCGACTGTAAAAAATGAGGGTGAGACAAAGATAGCACACCTGTTCCGACTGAATGTGCCTTCACTGTGAACCATTGTTGCGATATGCACTCTTTGCGGTGCACCTGGTGCGAGGGCCCGTCATCGCCACTTGTGGCTTTAATTATGTTCTTATGTTTCTTTTTCCCACTGTGATTTATGATGGTTGCGCTTAGTCAACAGTGAAAGGTTTCCTTAAAAGCTTCCGTCATATCTCCATAATATTTGTTTTTTAGAGTCTTACTGTATTTACTTGAGAGATGCACTGAGCACGCACTGAACGTTCACATCAAATGCACAGGTTACAGACCATAATATTTGTCAACAAGTTGAGCTCATGATTGTCAATATCATCTTATTATCTTTTTTTTGCTTATCCATTCCTAATCTATCTTTTTCTATACCATTTCACTAGCCTGCAATAGACTATGTATGTGACAAATAAACACTCTTGAACTCCTGAACTCTTGATTGTCATGCAGTGTTTTTCATTTGTTCTGTTATATACAGTACCTCCCGAGTGTATACAGTAACATCATTGCAGTAATTGTCATTGAGCTAAATTAAATCTAATTGTGTTTTGGACGCTGTGAAGTGCACAGGTTTGTTTTGACAGCCTTTAATTCAGTTTGTTCTGAGTCTTTGAGAGCCTGCTGTGCTTATGTGGGGCTCCTTGTCTGTACATCTCAGTAAATGTGTTTAGGTGTCCTGAGAAATGTTCTACAGCTCTTTGTGTTGGCTTTAGTGTTGAATGTCAACGGTGGACATCTGGAGGTGCACACGACAACACGTCGCTATTTCCAGTGGCGGTAGGGTAAATATTTGGACGTGATCTATCTTTTATTTAATGGTTGCTATAATAGCATACGCAGTGTCTTTGCACTACACAGGGGCATTCAACACCATGCAAACAATGTTATATGAAAGCATTTTAAACTCCAGAGTGAAAAATCATACTGTCATTCTTTTCTTTTCTTTTCTTTTCTTTTCTTTTTTTTTTTGTTTCCTACCATGCACGCAAATTGTAGTGGCATACTACTGCATGGTATGTAATCATGCAGTAAATAATTTTATAATAAGGTTCCTCTGTTGATATATCAAGTCAATCAGTAATGCCACATATAAAATGCTTAAGAGGATAAAAATTCATTTTGTTTATTATCTGTAGGGCAATGACAACAGTTTGGCCTAAAACCTGGAAGTGGACACAAAGGTACACACGTACACTAGTCTCGATGAATGAGAAATGTGAAAATATTGATATTATGTATTTTGACATATACACAATAGAGTGTGTACTGTTACTCTGTGGAAAACTATTTCTCTCAGGTGATTTAATGCTATGCTGTTTTTGTCTTGTGTTGTCATTTATTTTCAGGTGTGTGTGTGTGTGTGTGTGTTTGCGTGTGTGTCTGTCTGTGTGTGTGATTACTTACGACCTTCAACAGACATTCCAACATAAACGAGACAGAATGGTTAGAATTGTACCTTGTTCTCTGTTGTTTACATTAGAATTTGCCAACATTAAGTTTGTGGAATTTTACAAGCCCATTTAAAATCTTATATTTAGGACGTGTATTGAAATGGTCCTTTTGCCTAAATGTCGCCTTCATCAGCAACTGCAATTGGTCTACAATGGTTTGGCTATTTGAAATCTCTTGTTCTTATCTGCTGTTTAGTGGCTATTTCTGATTTCAAGATTTCCACATGAAGAAGGGCACCATCATGCCTGATGTTCATGATAGATCTTTGCTAATGCACAAGGTCGTGCAAGGTCTCCTAATTCATCAAAAGTGATTTTCCATTGTGTGTGTGCTTTAATGAACGACCATAAACTGAATATGAATGGTTTAATTTTTAGGGAACTTGCTCATCAGAACATAAGATTGATCATTACAGTAAAAGGGGACTTTTGTACAGATGTTGCTCAGCTTTATTTTTTAAGGAGCTAAGGAGCTAAGGTCCTATCGGAATAAGGGTGATCAGGATGGAGATACCAAGATAGAAAGGGGCATGGCAGACCATGCGGCAGCAGTGGTGACAGCAAGTGACCTTGGGGATCGATTGATTCATCCCATGCTTTTTGAACCACATCTTTTCTTTTGATGTCCCAATATAAGTATTGACTCAGGATCCCGTGCCATTTTAGTCCTTGACCTCACAATAGATCCTTTTAACCTAACTGGAGAACAATCAGTTTACAGGACCAGTGGTACTATCTGAAAGACAGCACCTTTTCTTTCCAGTAGAGAAACTGCTCTTCATCCTTTGGTCCAATTAATTAGAGAGTTCCCCAAGGCTCTATTTTAGGCCCTCTTTTCATTGTACCCACTCTACCCCCTACCAATCCTAAATAAGCAATCCTCCAATCCTCCAATACAAAACCAAAATATACAATACTATGATACTATGTAGATGACAGCTTTACCTGTCCAAGCCACCAGATCCCTCCTGCTCATTGACTAACCTGTTTGATTGCCGAATGAATTAAAACCTGGATGGCAAACAATGGTTACTAGAGTAATAGTACTATAGTAACTGTGTTGTACTGTATACACTGTTTTAACTCAAGCAAATGTCAACAAACAGCAGACTCAATAGGTACCAAAAAAAGGATACATCTCAACAGTTCTGGCCCAGCTGCACTGGCTACCCATCAAACTGATTTAATAATCTAACTTTTTGCTGTTTGTAATGCTCTCAAAAGCCTTGGTTATTCCTTCATAGCAAAAAATTAACCCCTTGCGCCAAGGCCTCTCAGATCATCTCAACAGTTCCTCACAGTCTCCGATGCACACCTTAAAAACAAATGCATTAATTTTACCCACTACATCTTGATATCCCAGCACCAGGCCAGAGGCAGTAGATACGATATTTTAGACCCAACCACAAGATGCTGCAACTCTACTAATTTGGCCAACTCCTCAATTACATGCCTTAACATTGCTAGTTAAAGTTAAATTCTCACACTTGCTTTGAAATAGGCTGACACTTGCTTTGAAATAGGCTGACACAATTTAACTGTATTTGCACACAGTAAAGTCCCTTGCTCTTGTGGGCAGCCAGCTTTAGTCCTAATATATCTCTGCTACGATTCGATGGAAATCTCAACTTGAGCTCCTGTAGATGTGTTCAGAACAAGGCAGTAGAGGTGGTGAACATGATCTCATTTGTTTTTTGTTTTATTTCTATTTTCATCATCCTGTTGGTCCCAGAAGAGTGAACATAATAACTGCTTTATGAATGTTGCTGGTGACAGATAAGCTCTAGTATCTATCTTGAGCTAATGATGCCTCCTCCTTTGAACGCCCCAACACACACACGGACACACGGGGACACACACACACATGCAGGAGGCATGGTAGAACAGCTTCAAAAGGGCCTTGTGGCCTTGTGGTGGCTCACTCTGTGCACATTCACAGGAGGTGAAATCCATTTGATGGGAGCTGTACAAGCAGTGAGCTGATTAAACACACACACACACACACACACACACACACACACACACACACACACACACACACACACACACACACACACACACACAGTGAATGCTCCACAGGTTCTGGTTAACAAGTTGAGGAATCATTATTGAATAAGTGTTAGTCAATGTCAATGTGAGAGCTGCCATCTTCAGGAAGACCTTAAATATTTACACAGTATATTGAGCTGAGTGGATAGGCCTTTCTTATCATTGCACTGCATATTGACTAGAGGCAAAGTTAGATTAGATACAGCTACCTATTGATTATTATTAGGTTACATCAGCAGAACAGGAGACCAAGTCAGACGACGATAAGAAAAATCAGGAGGAGAGTTTTATTTACAATTACGCCCATCAAGGGAAAGACAGCATGCTTCACATAAAGATCCACCAGCCGCTCTATTTACTACAGGATTTATGGAAGCCTTTATGTAACAGGTTGACAGAGGGAAGCTATGGCCATTCTAGTTGACGTGGACCAGAATGAATCAGACTATGATGAGTGCCAACATGGTATGCTGGAGGCTGAAGCAGATAGTCACTGACGCAGGGGACAAACGCAGACAGTGCAAACTCCCTGAAACAACCCAAGAACATAATATTCCACTTTGTCCCTAATGGGAAACAGAATGAAATAAAAAGCCATACCGAATTATGGCAAGATGGCGAGTCAGACCTATAGCTCAAAGATGAAGATATAAACTGACTATGGCTGTGAAAATAATAAGACATTTTGAATCTCCTATATGATGTAACCTCAGATGACCAACTGGTCCCTGACCAATAACAAGACTGCCTTATTATGACTCACAGAAAACATGGTTGGCCTAATAAACTGGTAATGAGCACATACTGAGAAACACTCAGTGGGGTCATTTAAATGTCCACCGTATCTGATGAAAAAAGTAGACCTATGTCATTATCATGCATGTTCATGAGTCAAAATAATATTAAGTCAAGGAAATGTAAATAACACAGGGGGTACAGGGTGAGAGAGAGAGAGAGAGAGAGAGAGAGAGCGCAGCAGGCATATGGATGATCTCAAACTCATTACATGTGAGAAAGAGATCATTTGTGGCAGGTGTCCTGAGTATACAGTATGTCGCAATCCAGGACATATGACATGTTTGGCTCATGTCCCCATAAAAAAAAGCAAATAGGTTATAATGTGATGCAGGAAGATGTGAACTTTTCTGATTCCTTTAGAATGTGATAATGAATATGTACTATACTGTCAATATACCCACCAGAGACTATACTACCTCCATCATCTGAGGAAATGTTGGGGTTAGTCAGCCAGGCACGATCCATTTCCATCATGCTGAAAGCCTGCACCTTCTCTACTCCTGGGCATTACACAGAGCCTCCAAAATCATTGGCTGCAGTCTATCATAGCCTCACACTATGACACCATACCACTTGTTCACACTCTTACCATCAGGACAACATCACGCTTTAGAGAATGTTACCTATCTCCAATAGCCTGACACGTCAGACTATATCATAAGAATGTATAGTCTGAAGACCACTGATAGACTGTACCTCAATGGAGGGGCGGGTGATTGCGTTGTCTTTCAAACTGCCTCTCCACGTAATAGGCTAGCGTTCCGGCCAGTGGTACCAGCTGGTATATCAAACTTTTCCCGTAGCCCGTCGGTAACACGGCAAAGACATCTTTTTCAGAACGAAAAACTTCAGTGCACTTTCTTGTTTCACTTTCAAAGAAAATGACAAGTGCAATTCGTCCAAAACTAAAGCCAAAGACGATTCCGCTCTGGTTTGAGCAGGGCTGTCGTCATCGTACAAAGCCCGCCTTACGATTTCCTGTACACATACCGCGCTGTGATTGGTTATCCGCCTCCAGAGGAAGGCTAAAACGGGTTTCTATCAGTGGCCTCTAGACGTACCTCTGTGCAAATTCAAATTTGCTACCACTAGGGGTACGTCTAGAGTCTAGGCTATATCTCCAAGCTATACATCACTGATATGATCTCACTTTGTACTACTTGTACTCCCTATGTCATGCGTTACAAGTTGTTTGTGGATTTTGTTGTTATTTTTGTGTTGTTGTCTTGTTATGTGATAGGCTACACATGAGCACACAAAAACATATTCCTATCAACTGTATTGTTGACTGTAATGAACTTGAACTTGAACACATAGCCTATGCTGATACCACCTGAGACCGCTTGGAGTTCAGCTGGCAAACTTTCTTGATTCTTGACGAGAAGATTTCATCCAAAGCTTCTTCTTCCATTACCCTTTAGTCTTTCCTAACATACAAAAATGCATCTCACTGAATGTGTTAATGAAGTGCAAAAAGGACAAAATTGAGGACAGATTATCATAAATTGATGATGATCAGGCGGATGACCACTTTGATGCGGTGATTCATCTTGGAAAGCTCTGATGTCCAGGCTTTCCTTTCAAAGGAAGCAATGTTCAAACACAGATCTTAATAATACATTGCACTGAAGGCACCTTAAACTCTTTGAAGCCGGGAATAAGGAAATATTCTCTCTGACATTGTTGATGAACTGATCATGCTGGACAATAGTTGCAATGGATAAACACACACACACACACACACACACACACACACACACACACACACACACACACACACACACACCTCTCCCTCACCTTGTTCTTTTATGTCATGCCTGTTCAAATAAGACCGGCTCCATGGTATCTGCAGTGGCATGTAATATTCCCTGTGAGGAGAAAGGCCTCAAAGTCCTCCAAAGAAGATTCAAAAAGGTTTCACTGTTCTCAACTTTTGCATAGGTGTGATTAAAACAAAAGATTCAAATAGGTGTTGTGAAATATTTAAGAGTACAATTTACTATTAAACAAATGGAGACTGATCTGCTTGACTCATCTAAACTGTTTAGTCAAACACTGGAGGAAGGGACCACATGCCAACACCCACACAAGAATCAAATAACACAAGAGAATTATGTGTTGATTTATTATTATTAAAATGGATAAGCTTAAAGTATAATTACAGTGACCCAGGGTACGTCTACAATAACATTTTGGCAAAACTGCAGCCATTCATTGTTAAGTCTATTAGTTTTGCTATTTACCGTGAGGTTTCTGTACTAATAGTTTACAGGAAGCCGTTAAAAGAATTCACGTTGGATTCACGGTTCAAATCAGAATCCTGAATGTACAATTGTGCAATTTGTCAAAATGTACAAATAATAGGCTACAATAAACATATACGTAAATTAAAAACAAATAAAACATTAGGCCTAATAATTAGGCCAAGTGGTGGGTGTGGGCTGTAAAGTTCAAGTACAGTAGTGCAGTGTGTCATAGTGTTGGCGTGTCATAGTGTTGTCAGGAATGCGTTCACCGAGCCAGGTTTCAGTGAATAAGAGGCCAGCAGTGCAAACAATGCCCCTGTTAGTCTTCATCTCAGAAGCAGCTCATCCATTTTGTTGGGTAGGGACCAAACGTTTGCCAAGTGTACAGCCAGGAGAGTCTCACCAGTGGCTCGTGTCCCACACCTTAGTTTCTTTCTCCAACAAAGAGCAGCGGCTCCTCAAGAAAACCAAATCCTGCAGTCATAATAACTAAACCAAATCCTGTTATTTCAGTTTAATTTTACATTTTCAGTTTCAACAGTATATAAAGAAACATTCCAGAAACATTAATGTTCAAGAAGATCCATTGTTATAGTCACAGCAGAGAAACTAAAGCATCAGTTCTAAGTCTAAAATCCTGAATGAAAGCTTAATTTTAGAATGAGACACAGCAACACTTGAAAGCCTGCAAGATCCTTGGCTGATCTCATTTTTTTCCTAAAACATAGCTATTTGTCATTTTATTGGATGAAAGCCCTCTCTGCTTTTTATCATAAGACTTCCATTAGTTTTCACCGGAAACAACACCGAGGACAAGATCATAACATGGTAACAGAAGTAAAGACGAGGGGCGTCTTGATTCTCTTCCAAGGTGGATGCTACGAGAAAACAAAAACAAAACAAAAACAAAAACACATGTCACATGTATTGGCAGCTCTGCTGGGGAATAAAGCTCTTTCCCAGAAGCGGTGTTAATGGAGTCAATGCATTGCAGATGCATGTGTGACGACCGGCTTTAAACACGTGTGGACTCATTCACCAGCACTGGCCACATGTCACAGGCACACATCACACATCAATGATCACTTTTCTCAGATTAAGAAGAGATGCAAGATTGATTCAGTGAACCATCTCCTTGCACTCACTCTAATAGCTCATCGCCATTCATGCTCTCGCCATACATGAGCCATTCACAGAAGTAATTGGCCTTCATGTTAATGTCCCCAAGGGACTCTCTGGCTTTTGCTATGAAAAACATTTCATAGCAAAGGACCGTTTTTTACCCTCCAGAGTAGGCTACCATCCATCACAAATATGGGCAGGGCCATTTCAAGGTACTTGGGGGCCCCAAGCAAACAGGACATGGGGGCCCTTCACTCCCCGTAAATACTTACACGAACCACATTGTTATAATTTTCAAACATCATCAATATAATTATTTGTATTGTACAGTTGTCTAACTCCAGTTTAAAGTCATTTTTTGTTGAAAAACACCACCCACTTAAATACTAAAATGATTAAACAGTCAATCTTGGGGGCCCCTTTCAGCCTGGGGCCCCAGGCAATTGCCTGGTTTGCCTGCCTTGTTGCGACGGCCCTGAATATGGGAGGAGCTTTGGAAGGTCCCCTGGGAGTACCTTCAAAAATATGTGATCAGTACTTTATCATATTGAGTGCTTTCACAGTGAAAATAATTCACTCCTCAACATGTTACTGTCAATCAATGATGTCTCAGATGGACTGAACTATTAAAGGTGGACTGTGATCTTTTTTTTGCAGCGCTGCCTTCAAGGTTCTACCCCCTACATCTAGGGTTAGGGTGAGGGTTAGGGGATTAGGTTAGCCCAGTGCTGACTGGAAGGTGCCGTTAAAGGCAAAAAAAATAACGTGTAAGTTTGGGGGTAGATGTGCGATATAAAATTTATCCTGAATGTAGGTTATAATACCTGAGAAAGACTGAAGATGTTCTGATGCCTTGATTCCATGGCTTGTCTGTTTTTTTGTCCTTTTTTTCTCTCTCTTTTTCTCATGAAGACTTTGAGACTCCATAAAAAACTCTTCTCTGAAGTTGAGCAGAATAGACTTAATGAAATGATTCATTTTCCCTCTCACTAACAACGGCTACAACATATGCTCTTGGTATTGAACAACATGCACTCCAGACCCACATGTTCACTCTATGAAATTGTCACACGCACCAGGCGCTTGCACATCCTACCAGTGAAGATTCACAGAAAACACCATGAACGCTATTGTTCTCAAGGTGAAGCCAATTTTGTCACCCATTATTGTAATGGCTTGAGCTCTTTTCACAGCCAATGGGTGAGCACTTTAGCTGTTCTGAACAAGAGATGTCAAGAAATGTCTGAGCTTGGCAAGACTGATTGAAATTAAAGTGAAAAAAAGGTTTTGTGCATGCAGCATGCTGCCCTTGAGTACTTTAGGTATATTATTATGTTTTTCTGTTGATGTTTTATTGTTGTTTGTTTTTTTTTTTTTACTGTGAAAGTGTTTTGTTTATACAGCCTTTACCGAGGTAGGAGACTTAGCTGAGATTCAAGAGTGAAACATATCTTAGCATTGCTGTCTGTGTTTATTTGGAGCTGTTGGGCGGAATGAGAGAAATGGGTGCAACGTGGACCAAATTTGCAAAACAGCAGCTTACACCAGCTGATGGGGACACTGGAAAATAAATCTGAAACATAATTTCCTTGCCCTCAACAGTTAGCATTTGCTGCCTATGTTTCAAATTCTCTCATTCTCATATCTACTGATAGTACACACTACACAGCAACCAACCAATAGGATTACTATTTGATTAAACTATGTATTTCAATAAAATACCTGGTGCAAAAAATGTCTGTGTGGTCGTGTGTTTGGGTGGAAAATGCAGTTAGTAGCGACACTTTGGATTACAACCTGTGAAGCACTAGGCCCATAGTTAAGGAGTACAGAAGAAAAAAACTGTGTAACCAAAAAATATCAATGAAGTGAAGTGAGTACACCAAATGGTATATTTGTGTATAAGAGCATCATGCTACCTCAGTCATACTTGGCTGTGGGCATGAGGGAATAGTCCTGATACCCCTCATAGGGTGGCACCACAGGAGCATATAGTCCAGTTCACACCAGACGGGTAGAGAATAGAGTGGATTGAGACGCAGCAGTCACTGATTGGCAGTACGTACATGCAGAAAAGGATGAACAGAGGTGGGCTGCTAATGTACCACTTCGGTGCCTGCATGGCAGAGTCTTAACAAAAAGCCTTCGTGCCTCGCTCTTCTCTTCTTGCGTCTCTCTTCTCTTCTTGCCTCTCTCTTCTCTCGGCTCAAGCCATTTTCTTCTGTTGTCATGGCAGCTGGTTTTCCCCTTACTGTGCAGTGCCTGGTCTTGCTGTACGTGCCACAGCAGGAAATGCCCTAGTCTTCCATCCTCTATATTCAGGTTAGGCACCAGCGCCGCATATCTTGGCTTTGCCTGCATGGTTCCCTGCACACTTTCAAATCAATGCTATTCTCCCTAATTCACACTGGTCAATATAAGTCACTTTCGGAAACAATATGCCTTGCAATGGTGACCTCCTGTAGCTTTTTCGACCACAGACAATCGAGCTGGTGCTATTTGTGAGATTGAGAGGAGGGGGTGCAGCTGTTGTATGAAATGCCAGTCTTTTAGGCAGGTGGCCTGATCATGCACCAGCTCAAACACATAATTTGCAGTGCTTATCTCCACTACATGCTTACAAGTACAAAGCCAGTTTTATTATAGCTTGTATGGTTAAATTCTGAGATGATCGCTTCATTTCCACGAATGAAGTCTTGCTGATAGCAGATATGCAAGATAAGGAGACAGCATAATAATAGTTCACTCACCATGACCATTCTCTCCAACTCAGTGCTGAGATCAGTCACTCTCCATGTACTGCTATACGCATAAACTAAACATGTCAGCTACACCTGCCTGATAGTGTCTCCTGTGCTAATTTGAAGCATGTATTTACAGTATATCTAACTAGGGTTCTTTCAGCCACCTCCTCCAGAACCACCTGCATCTCATTCTAGTCAAGTGAAAAGACGGAGTCCTTTCTTTTAGTGGTGTCTAAATTCATACGTTTTTTTTTTTTTTTAATTACAGTGACATCCCTGATAACAAAAAGATGTGAGTGAGATGATGCTTATGCCTATGAAAATCACAACATTTCATTAAAGAAAGAAATGTCCTGTATGATTCTGGCTACCTTGCAACAGCCATAGAGTTTTCAACCTGGATCTCTTTCTACCTGGTTTCAAAGCTCTGGTTCCTCAAAAATGAACCAAATATACAGCAAATGACATTACAACAATATACTGTAAATACAATTTACAAAATATAAGTTAAAATATATTACTTAGAGTTACTAAAATAAAAATGACCTTTTTCAGCTGCCCAAAATAATGTGAACAATTGACATTATAAGTAGCCTATCCCTATTCTCTATTAGACAAAACAGACTAAATACAAGTACTCCCAATTATAATTATAATCAATTATAGAGCCCCTAGAGTCCCCTTCCCTAATTACAGTGTCAGTGTATGTCACAGAAATATTCTACACAAATAAGCAAAGAAGAAGGAGAAGTAGGAATGAGATGAAGCAAGGGAGTGTATGTTTATTCACCATTCAGAGCAAAATAAAATCGAACACAATTTTGAAAGCGTAAGACCAGCCTAAATAATTTGCTATTCTGGAAATATGTGACCATCGCTCCATTTCTATATGGATAGTATACTATGGACAATTTTATACAATAGGCCTATATCCATGCTAAGCCTCCAGGTTTCAATAGAGCTACTCCATGGTCATGGTCATGCATGATAAGTTAAAGTAAAGCCCAGGCCATCGGTGCTTGAGGAGCAGGGTTAGAGTCTGAACACACAAACAATGCCACCCCAGTGATGAGAGGAACTGGTCTGATTCATCTCCTTTACACAACCACACGACTGAAAGGTCCTTGACCTAGATTCTGAAGGGTTTTCCTAAAAAAAAAAAAATGTTATGTAGTATCAATGTCAGTGTACATTTCATGCTGTGTACAGCTTCTTTTGTGACGTCCCTAGCACTATATTTCTTTTATAGTTCTTTCATTTAGAGTAGAGAGTAACAGTGGACCACGCTTGGGAGGATATTTGTTTGTGAAAACCCGTGTGTGTGTGCTTTCTGTGTGTGTGCATGTCCTCTCATTAGGCCTACCGTGAGGACTGCAGGATTTGACATTTTAGTATGTTAGCCTAATCATTGTGCAAAGTGCAGATATCTCAGTGCTGTTATCCAAGTGGATTATTTTGGAGTTTTTAAAAGGACACCGGCAACGTTTTTTGCGGTTAATGTACCAGCCTTGTATTCACTTTAATGATGGCTCATTGTGGGGCTCTCCTGGCTGCCTTTAGCGTGGATTTTTTATTTATTTATTTATTTTTATATATATATATATATATATATATATATATATATATATATATATTTTATTTGCATCTCATCAGTGGTGACAGGTAGTTTTTACATTGTTTTCTTGTACAAAACAAGAGGACAAGATAAAGAAAAAAGTACATAATTAAACTAAATCAAAAATATATATTAATAAGTGTCACCTTGTATCTACTTACATAGCCATATAATTTACATACATGCAGACATGACATATATGTAAACGTATAACACAAACAAACATGCACGTTTTAGCGTGGATTTTTGTGGTTAATACACTTGCAGGATCTGGGGTTTCGGATAGGTGGAAATGAAACTGAAAGTGGATATAACTGAAATCCTATTTATTAAATGACCATCCCTGGTTCCTATTCTTAGGTTTGCAAATAAATTAACATCAGTTGGCGAGAATGTACAATGTAGTTGCTACATTATGTAAAAAAAAAAAAATGGCGACTGTAGGTGGAGCTCCAGAGATAGAGAACCGTCTACCGTCCAGCCTGGTGTCCCTTTAACATTTAACATTCGTCATTTCACACGTCATTTCTACTGGGAGATTGCATCATAACATTATATATTGGTATACTCCGTCAATACTGATCGGCTTGAATAAAATAGCAGTTATTTATATGTTGTGATTGATTAAATGACAATAAAAGATTATCTGTATTGGATGCAACATCACTCATGTTTTGACACATCCATAATATGGAATGTGCCATTTTAATACCAATCAAAATTGAATCTGGAATAAAAAAAAAAAATCTCCTCCAATGTCACCAGACTCCTTGAGTATGTAAAAACCCAAAGTAATGGATTTTTAATATAGAAGAGAAATGCCATTTGTCTGCAGCGGCTGACACACCAAGGTGTTAAATCCCACGCCTTATTGATTAGAGAGGGCATGGCAGGGTTAAAACAGGCGCTTTGGCTTAATGTGCCTGTGACATGCTCTTCAGGTGGGGAGTAGAAAAGGGCAACGGATCCCTTTCACTGAGTAGCTATAGAAATGCACACAGCAGAGGATATCGACAAAATGCATACGCAAGGTTCACTGCATTAAAGGTTAATACTACTCTCAAAAAATAAAATCTCTCACAAGTGCCTGATTACGGTTGAAGGTTGGAGACTGTTGGGTTTTATTGTGGTATGTGTCAGGAAGACAAGAGGCTGAATGTTTTGTTCCAGGGAATAACCACAAACAAATTAATATCTGCCCCTATGGATATCTTGACCGCTCATTATAGCCTATGTAATCTTTTGTATTGAGCCACAGATGCTGGCTCTCAATGCTGAATGGAATTAGGTCTGGGGTTAGGATGCCACTGAGCTATCTCAGAAATGTATGGCTGTCTGATGAGTTTTTGTTGTGATCCTCTATCTATCACCTGCCTCTGGCTATTCAACTAATCCATCTGGTCTCTCACCACAGGTGGGTGCACGGCACGCATGTGCCCTTTTATAGTGACATCTCTGAACTATCCTACACATACACATACACATATATGACTGACACACACACACACACACACACACACACACACACACACACACACACACACACACACACACACACACACATATGCGTGCACTCGCACAACCAGAGTAAGAGAAAGTTGGCAAATTGGAAAGAAAGAGAAAGAGACTTGGTCCACTGGGCTTGACAGACACACATGCAGGCACACATACACCTACCGGTACTTATCTTTCCCACCTGGACCACAAAGACCCACACAGGCTGAGTGGTGAGAAAAGCAGGTGTATTTATCTGGCCTTCACATGGTCAAACACCATCAACATCGCTTTCAAAATGATACTGACTTGGTTATCTTTAGAAACATACCTCAGGAAAAAAAGTATCCAGTGGTGCATTGTGGTTCTTTACACCACTAGACTAGAGGACATTGTAAATCCTTGGTTCATCAACCATTACATTTGATAAGATAATGATCTATTGAATATAATCTCTCTCACCAGTGACTATTCACTGAACAAAGACCTATGGATAGAATACTGTATATTATATTCTATTCTTCAGGTAAACATTGAGGCAGTCTATCCCTGTGAATGTATGACAACTGTTTGTAGAACACTATTCACCTTTTTCACCTGGCCGCCATGTTCCGAATGAAAACGAGGCTCGGGTGGTAAAACTAGAGGAAGTGCCGACGAAATGTTAATTTAATTCAATTCAATTTTATTTGTAGAGTGCTCAAATACAGTGCATTGTCTGGCGGCGCTTTACAGGCAGTACGGGAAGCGTCCATGAGAAACAGGGGCAAGGAAAAACTCCCTTTGCTTTATAAATATTATAATTAATAATTTCTAACAGATGCCGGACAGAAAATCTACTGCTGGTCCCCTCTCTTACTGTTGGTGAGGGGGAAAGTTGGGCAGATGAGGGGCATCCCATGTAGCTTCTGGGGAAGTTTTACCACCCAAGCCTCATTCTAGTGCCTTATAGTGACGTAGGTGAAAAAGGTAAATTACATTTGTCCTTATACATTCCAAAGACACATTAAGAGCGATAGGACAGAATGGCTGTGGTGACAGATAGTCACAAAAGCCTCTTGATGACGAGTGTACTTGGGTTTAGATATATGGCTTGGACTGGGGAAGAATCAAATAGGGAAGAAGAATTGAAGTGACTTTTTTGGGTGGAAGTGCCATCAGCCAGAGTGGGCGAAAGACCCAGTGGTATAGTGCCTCACGCTGTGAGTAAAATCAATGAAGTAGCACGTATCTGAAGTGATTGCATTCAAGTCCTCTCTCTTCCGCTCTGCGGCAGGCAGTCGATAGAAGTCACAATGGCAATTGCAGTCAGGCTCTTTTGATGGAGAGATTCACATGCAGAGATGGACT
>JAODXP020001784.1:0-24928 GCA_027497455.2 Sardinella longiceps | reverse complement strand
TTCGTTCAGTTACGTATTGCTACACACACACACACACACACACACACACAGTCTGTATTCATTAACCTAGTAGCCACTGATATTAAGCAGCAGCAATCATTGCCATACACCCACTGTCCCCATTCCACACACACGCATAGTGCCCACATTAGTAACACACACACACACACACACACACAGCCCCCATTCCACACACACACACACACACAAGCACAGTGCCCACCTTAGTAATACACACACACACACACACACACACACACACACGCACAGTGCCCCCATTCCGCACAAACACGTGCACTCACACAAGCACAGTGCCCACCTTTGTAACACACACACACACACACACACACACATCCATGCACACTCACACTCTCTCTCTCTCTCTCTCACACACACACACACACACACACACACACACACACGCACACACACACGCACACACACACACATCCATGCACACTCACACACACCGCAGTGAGTAGGCCAATTAAGTCATTAATCAATTACTGTTGAAGTTCTAACGAGGCTCTCTGTCTCTGTGTCTCATGTCATGTCTGGTTACCTCTGAGACCTCTGGGAGAAGATCCAAGTGTGTCTCTCCAGCTAACCTTAAATGACAGGGGACATCTCTGCAGTGTGTGTGTGTGTGTGTGTGTGTAGCAGCCAGTGATTTCAGCACCTATGCAGATAACTGCTGAAGTAGCCTGTGGTTTCCTCAGAGCATGACTGTGTGTGTGTGTGTGTGTGTGTGTGTTTGAAAGATGCTGCATTGTGGTAGCAGCGTCTCTGACGCATCTATTGAGTTCCTCTTCCTTATAAGGAAAGCGCTGCATGCATGTGTGTATCAGAGTGTGTGTGTGTTTGAGGGGGTGGGTGAGGGACTACTACAAATCAACAGTGACTTGCTTATGGGCCTTTACACACACACACACACACACACACACACACACACACACACACGTCCCTCACGGTAACCCCCCCCCCCCCACACACACGCGTCTTGGATCCAAAGGCATTACCGCTGCACACAGTGATCCTGTTTGACAAGTTTATCATTCTTTTGTGGAACACAAAACTGCTAGCGTTCACGCAACAGCGCCAGCGCACACACACACACACACACACCTTCTCTCCTCATCAATGTCACACACAGAGATCCTCTGATAGTAGTAATCTTGTTTGACACACTGATTTGGACCTCCTAATGCTTGAGAAGAGAAGGTGTGTGTGTGTGTGTGTGTGTGTGTGTGTGTGTGTGTGTGTGTGTGTGCTCTAATGCTTGGCTGACCATAAATTAGCCTTAGAAAATTGGGGTGGTATTGGCCATGTGTTCAAGAACACGCTGGAGATGTACTCTGCCTACTGACAGTGTTGGACGACCATAAATTAGGCCTAACCTTTAGCCTTTAGGCATTGAGTAACATGATGTAACATGCTGTGGCCTATTGGGACCAGGAATCGCAAGTAACTACTACATCAGTCTCTTCACAAGTGACTGACTGTGTGTGTGTGTGTGTGTGTGTGTGTGTGTGTGTGTGTGTGTGTGTGTGTGCGCCAATCATATTTTTCTATGCAGTAATTGTGAAAGAAGACACATTAAATGAACAGACAAAAAACTCTTTGGTACCGTTTCAACATACGCGCATGCACACACACACGCACACACACACACGCGCACACACGCGCACACACACACACACACACACACACACACACACACAGCACTTTCTGAGGAGCATGAAAAGAGGGGCCTGAAACAGGTTTGTACGTATGCACACCATCTGCAAAGTTTATGAGCAGTGTTGGAGAGAATGACGTTTAAACTATTCCCTTAAAAACACATGACTGTGTGTGTGAGTGTGTGTGTGTGTGTGTTTCATGCAGCTAATGCACAACAGACACATTTATGCATGTTGCATCATAGGCTACACACTGATGGTATGTGTGTGTGTGCGTGCATGTGTGTGTGTGCGTGCACATGTGTGTGTGTGCATGCACGTGCTTGTGCTTTCAGGGGGCTACAAAATCTCCACACATATCCAAATACAGCAACATGTGGCATGCCACACACACACACACACACACACACACACACACACACACACACAGGACTGGTGTATGAGCGAGCAAGGAAAGGGAGAACTGGGTTGTTAAATGTAGAATCTTTCCAACGTGGGACGGACTGATGCGATTGAACACAGATGCCGTTTGCATAATAAAGCTCTTTAGCCAGGGAGAAATATTACTGAAAACACACACACACAGACACACACAGACAAACACACACACACACTTCTCCAATGCAGTTGCAAGGATTCTGATAAGCCTAGCAGCATACACACACGCACCTCAAATGCAAGTTTTCTAGTACTGTAAGCCTAGCCTATCACTGAAAACGCGCGCAGGCGCG
Organism: Sardinella longiceps; assembly: GCA_027497455.2. Classification (NCBI taxonomy): domain Eukaryota; kingdom Metazoa; phylum Chordata; class Actinopteri; order Clupeiformes; family Clupeidae; genus Sardinella; species Sardinella longiceps. The sequence continues at coordinate 22,518 of JAODXP020001784.1, read as the reverse complement.
CACACACACACACACACACACAGAAAGTTCTCCAATACAGTTGCAATAAACATAAACAGGGACACAGACAGACGAAGAGACAGACAGAGAGGGAGTCTCTCTCTCTCTCTCTCACACACACACACACACACACACACACACACACACACACACACACACAGAGTATATGGGCCAGCTAGCTCTTTTTAGTTTTGGCAAAAACACTCCTATGACCTCATCAAACACCAGGCTGTCAATCCCAGCTAATTGGGGTGGTGCTTGAGCTAGTTGATCACCTACCATTGGCCACAGCTTACTTCACAGGAGCCAATCACAGCTGCTTCCTGTTCTCTAGCGGGAAATATCCACGAAATATCCCAGTACCAGTGGAAAACGCTTTCTCTCTCCGAGTACCTCCCAAGGAGGTCTATATTAAACTAGCCTGGCTTTGCCTTCCTAAGTAGCTCTGCTCAATATCATCTCCCTCCACTACTCCATTCCAGCCATTGGCATTATTTGCAGCGATCAATTCCATACCGTGCTAAAAAGCAAAGCAGGATCGGGAGATACCGTCGGGTTTCTGTTGTTGTAGCGTAGCTTACTTCACGACCAAGCTGGTGCATAACGTTAGTGTTTGGGTGAAATTAGATGTAGGGCCTAATAGTTTCAAAATTTCAAAACGATTCAAAAACACACACACACACACACACACACACACACAGACACACACACACCACTCACTGACTTGTCATCACAGACAGGCAGGTGTGTCCCTATTTACTGGGGAAACACTAACACACACTGACCAATGACTGCAGCACTGGCCATTCTCTCTGTGCCAACCTAGCCAAGCCATGTCTAAACACACACACACACACACACACACACACACACACACACACACAACAATGAGTGGATCAGAGTCTGGTGCGGTAAGAGACCCTTATCTACCAACACAACAGAAACACACACTCACACAGTAAACAAACAAACATTATCAAAGCAGATAAAAAATGACAACGTGTGTGTGTGTGTGTGTGTGTGTAAAGGACGCCAACTAGCTTAGCTGTGTGTGCAGAACGCTACTAAACCCTCACTCCCAGACACCTCATAGAGGCAGTAGAGTGTGTGTGTGTGTGTGTGTGTGAGAGAGAGCATGCCCTGGGCTGGACTAGTGCAAGATGACCTCAGTAAAAGCCGCTTCTGTTCACTAACTGTCTGCATACATGGCTAAGTGTAAAAGACTTTCATCACATAAAATGTGTGTGTGTGTGTGTGTGTGTGTGTGTGTGTGTGTGCATACCCATATGTGGTTGATTTTCTGCTGGCCTTTTGAACTGCATGCGTGTGAGAGGGTGTGATCTATACATGTGTGAGATCTGCAGAGAACATTCCTCTCTTATATCCACTACCTCTACTCTGTGTGTGTGTGTGTGTGTGTGTGTGTGTGAGATGCTGAGGGTGTGATCTATACATGTGTGAGATCTGCAGAGAACATTCCTCTCTTATATCCACTACCTCTACTCTGTGTGTGTGTGTGTGTGTGTGAGATGCTGAGGGTGTGATCTATACATGTGTGAGATCTGCAGAGAACATTCCTCTCTTATATCCACTACCTCTACTCTGTGTGTGTGTGTGTGTGTGAGAGAGAGAGATGAGTGATAAGTACACTAAGCTCTTCTTTTTCCCCTCTGTCTATATTCCATCCTATTGAGTCTCTTCTCTTTCTCCTCTCTCAATCTCTTCATTCTGTCCCTTTATCATTCTCTCCCATCTCTGTACATTCAGTTTAAATACACTGGTTTTCACCTTTATATAACTCTATATAACCTTCACCGGTTATATAGAGTGAGTGTGTGTGTGTGTGTGTATGTGTGTGTGAGAGAGAGAGTAAGAGAGTAAGAGTGTGTGAGCTGCAGCTCATCTTCTCTCCCACACACACACAGGTGTGTGTGTGTGTGAGTGTGTGTATGTGAGCCGCAGCTCATCCCTGCTCTCCCGAGGGAAACGCCACTCACTCTCAGCACCGCAGCCTAGAGGTGCCCTAACTCCAGATTACGCTCATGTTCCTTAGCAACAAACCCAGTGGATGAGATTAGCTGTCCAGGATTAGCCAGATTATGCGTCTAATGAGGCGCTAGCTTTAGCTCACAGAGGGATGGCATGCATCTCTCTCTCTCTCTCTCTCTCTCTCTCTCTCTCTCTCTCTCTCTCTCTCTCTCTCTCTCTCTCTCTCTCTCTCTCTCTCTCTCTCTCTCTCTCTCTCTCTCTCTCTCTCTCTCTCTCTCTCTCTCTCTCTCTCTCTCTCTCTCTCTCTCTCTCTCTCTCTCTCTCTCTCTCTCTCTCTCTCTCTCTCTCCCTCCCTCTCTCTCTCTCTCTCTCACCACACACTCGTTAGGAGCTCATTAAGACCCCCAGAGAGGAGAGGTTTCACTGGAGAGACAACAGGAGAGACCCCGCCCATGTCAGTGACATCAGGATCGAGAGATCGAGAGAGAGGGCCCCAACTTCTACTTCTAACTCCTCTACTTGATTAGGATTGGTTGAATCTCGTTCAAAGCCGTTGTAACTCACAATTTACCATGACTCCGACCGCATTCTGTTCTATACTATAGCACTCCGCTCTGCGTCCTGCCTAAACAACATCTGTGGTAAATCCACTGGCCTCTCATGGTTTACTGCTTACACACACTCATATATAGACACACACACACACACACACACACACATATATATATATATTACAGAAATATACCCAGTAAGTATGCGTAGGTGACAAACTTTCCTTGCACTAGAACTTGTGGAGTTGACTCCGAAACAGAGTCAGGTGCCAGGAGGACCCATAACAGAGTCATTTGCTCGTTTGCAGTTGTTGAGTCTGGACCGACACACTCCTTCCTTTGTGCCAGTCTCAACACAGCAAAAGACAGTCGGCCACATACACACACACACTCCATTACACACACACACGCACGCACACACACTCAGGACTCACTCCTTCCTTTGTGCCAGTCTCAACAACGACAAAAGACGGTCGGCCACATACACACACACTCCATTACACACACACACACACACACACACACATATTTGAGTGTTTGACAGGCTCAGGAGCCCAATGAGGCCTGCAGAGACGGGGCTGCTCTAGCCAGGCCAGCCTGACGCCACCATAAAACAGCTGATAAAACACATTCATCTGAAGACTGCACGTCTTATTTATGACTTCTGCACATAAAAGAAGCCCCGACTCCTGATATTACACACACACACACACACACACACACACACACACATTGTTCCCCACACACACACATTCACTCCATTACACACACACACACACACACACACACACACCCAGCCTGTGTGTTTGCGTTAGGAGCGAGTGGAACATCTCTGAATGTGGAACAGTTCCGTTGCGGAGGGCTCAGGAGTGCAGGAAAGGAACCGAAAGAAACTTTCCATCCTCTTCTCCTACGAGCGCCTTGTTCCTCTTTCACACTCTTCTCTCCCTTCCCTCTTCTGGACACACACACACACACACACACACACCTCACTTAGATTCTTCCCTCTTCTGGACACAAACACACACACACACACACACACACACACACACACTCTTCCCTCTTCTGGACACACACATGGACACACACATACACACACACTCTTCTCTCTTCTGGACACACACACACACACACACACTCTCTTCTCTCTTCTGGACACACACATACACACACACTCTTCTCTCTTCTGGACACACACACACACACACACACACACACACACACACACTCTCTCTCTCTCTCTCTTCTGGACACACACACACACTCTCTCTTCTGGACACACACACACACACACACACACACACACACACACACACACTTCTCTCTTCTGGAGACACACACACACACACACACACACACACACACACACACACACACACACACTCTCTTCTCTCTTCTGGACACACACACACAGACACACACACACACACACACACACACACACACACACACACTCTTCTCTCTTCTGGAGACACACACACACACACCCCCCTCACTTAGATTCTTCTCTCTTCTGGACACACACTCCCACCTCTCTCCTTCACTCACTTACTCGATCCCTCTTTCTCTCTCACTCATTCATTCTCTCCACATGTCACTCTCTCACTCACTCGTTCATTTTAGTGATCTCACAATGTCTCTCACTCACTCACTCACTCTCTCTCTCAGTCACTCATTCATTCTAGTGATCTCACTCTCTCTCGTTGTCTCTCTCATTCACTCATTCATTCTGATCATCATCTCTCTCTGTCTCTCTCTCTCTCTCTCTCTCTCTCTCTCCTGTACTGGTGCAGAAAGCTAAACCCAAACCTCATGGAAAGAGCTGCTCTCTGGACTAACCTAACCCTTGTGCCGGCTGCAGTGAAAAACAAAAGGCCGACACGTCCACCCAGATTAGCATCGCAATGCTAGTTTATGCTTTTCTTTTGTCTGCCTCGAATTTGCACAGGGGCTGCAGTGCAGCTGTCAAGTGCTTGCCAGAGTGTTCTAGAACACGGGGCCAAAGCGATACGGAGCTGCCAGAATTCTAATAGGCAAAGCAAAACAAGGCAGTTATCTCAGCTAATCTAATAAGGCAGAGTGATCTCATTGTGCTGCAGGGCTGCCAAGCCACACAGAGAGATGGATACATAGATAGATAAATAGGGCCCTCGTCCAGACGGGTCTTCCCTTACGCAGGGGAACCACTAGGCCTACAGCTGCAGGGGAGTTCTACAGTAGAACTACCAGGCTTAGAACTGCAGGGGAATTCTACAGTGGAGTTCTGCAGTGGAACTACTTGGCCTAGAACTGCAGGGGAGTTCTACGTCTAGTTCTGCAAGGGAGTTCTGCAGTAGAACTACCAGGCTTAAAACTGTAGGGGAATTCTACAGTGGAGTTCTGCAGCAGAACTACTAGGCCTAGAACTGCTGGGGAGTTCTATCTACAGTGGAGTTCTGCAGTAAAACTACTAGGCTTAGAACTGCTGGGGAGTTCTACAGTAGAGTTCTGCAGTGGAACTAGTAGGCCTAGAACTGCTGGGGAGTTCTAGAGTGGAGTTGTGCAGTAGAACTACTAGGCCTGGTGCTGCAGGGAAACTGAAAGTGATGCTAGCAGGCAGTCAGTCAGTCAGTCAGTCAGTGGCTTTGTGCTGCTGACTCTAGAGTTCCTCTCTCTCTCTCAACGGCTGCTTCCCTTTCAGGGACGTTTGATTCTGCAACTGTGCTGCTGCAAACTGAACTAAACGCGCACGCGCACACACACGCACACACACACACACACACGCACGCAACTGGTAACTGCTGTCTGTTGTGATCTGTTGTCTGTTGTGCTGTCTGATGTGTGTTCTTTCAGACACACACACACACACACACAGCTTTATACCACACCCAAAGGAACCAGACACAATTCTAGTAATTTTGGCAACACACACACACACACACACACACACACACACACTCTGGTGAAACAATGTCCAGTCACATGATGGTGGCTGCAGGGGTTTTCCACAGCCCAGTGTGTTCACCAGTAACAGCACTGCAGAGAGACACACACACACACACACACACACACACACACACACACACACTCACAGCAAACACCAACTTTCAAACACAGATCTACACTTTTAATGACTTTAGAGAGAGAGACAGAGAGAGAGCGAGAGACAGAGAGAGAGCGAGAGAGATAAAGACAGAGAGAGCGAGAGAGAGAGAGAGAGAGATAATACCAAAGAAAGAAGAAGTGACAAGAGTGGCATCAGACTTCTGGAGGAAGTTAAAGAGTGTGTGTGTGTGTGTGTGTGAGTGTGAGGGAGAGAGAGATTGAGAGGGACGGTGTTGCATAATCACTGGCTGTAGACACACACACAGACACACACACACACTCCGCACGGCCCAGAAACAGTGACCTTAATTACCATGACGACAGTGTCCGGGGAGCAGAATGCAGAGGGAGAGAGGCTGCCTTAAGTAATGAAACACAGGAAAGGCCACTCTGTCGGCACGGCAACGCCACAGTTCTAAGGTTACCCACAGATGCCCCTCCTAGGGAATGTGTGGTCAGCAGGCCACAGCACGCTCACCACTGCCTCAAGCAGTGTGTGTGTGTGTGTGTGTGTGTGTGTGTGTGTGTGTGTGTGTGTGTGTGTGTGTAAGATTAGCCTAGTTTTATTCCCTTTCACCCAAAATCACTGGTAACCCAACACCTGTACAACTCCACTACATAGTCAAGCTAGCGTAGAGAAATGAACAAGGGAGAAATCTGCATGAGGAAGTCTAGGCCTACTCTATTCTCTGTTGAACATGTCCAGAACAGCAATTACACAGATTGGTATTTGTATGACGTGAATGAATATGTGAAATTCTACAGTGCTGTTGACAGGTGAGTTATGGAGACAAGAGTTCCAGAATTTGTCCACACAAGTTCATTTAGCCAGGCTGGGTCCATTAAGCCCTGCTTGGTTTTTATTTCTGTTGTTGCTACCATATAGGGACACACAAGAGCTCCTGGAGCTGTTCATACAAGTTCAGCAAGCTGGCTAACTTGGACTAACCATTTTTAACTGAAACAACTACCAACTGAAGCACAGCATTGCTTGCGAATTAGCAATGTCAACCCAGCAGCAAGTTGGTAAACAACCACCAACAGACCAACTAATGCACAGCCGCCTTGTATATCATTTCGCAAAAACAACTACCACCAACGGACAGTCTTGTTTATGAACTAGCAAACAGCAACCAACTAAAGCACAGCCTTGTTTATGTACTAGCAATACCTCCCCAGCAACAAGCTGCCTTTGCTCTAACCTCTGCCTTTGCTAGGGGTCCAACGTGAGCTAGGGCTCTAACGTGAGCTAGGGGGCTAACGTGAGCTAGGGCTCTAATGTGAGCTAGGGGTCTAACGTGAGCTAGGGGGCCAACGTGAGCTAGGGGGCTAGAGGGAATACTACACTGCTGTAACAGAATATTTTGCACAATCATTTTATTTGTATTTGTTTTTCTATATAAAGCAGATCAGGGGAATGTTAGTTCCGGGGTCAGGCTTTGTGACTTTGGGGGAGGATAAAAAGGGGGGCACGTCAGAAGGAACGTGACTTGAGTAGAGGAAAAGAGTATTTGTGTTCGTCAATAAAATGCTATTCTTCAAACTATCTGTAGCCCATCTGTTCCACGCCTCAGTAACGAAGAAACAGAGTTTACAAGAACGTGTGTAATTTAAAGGGTTACACTGCTATGGGTGTGAGGACTGAGGCTAGTGCCTCTTTGACGTGCTAACATGCAATGCCTTTGTGTGTGTGTGTGTGTGTATATATGTGCGTGTGTGTGATGATGCCTTTGTGTCTGGGCCTGGCTTCCTGTCTGCCACTTCCTGTTTCCTGCTATACATTGCAGCTGCCGCAAACATTTCTACACAGCTGCACAGCACCAGCTTACACCCTGCAGTGTGTATGTGTGTGTGTGTGTGTGTGTGTGTGTGTGTATATTTCTCTTTACCATTTACCAGCCCACACACACACAATTTTAGTCTCCCGCACACAGCTAGCAAAGTTGATTGATCACATTTTAAATAAATAAGATGCTCCACTCCAACCCCAACACACCTCCCTGGGTGCCACACAATAACAACTAGACTACAGCACTAACACCCATGCCATAGGAGTACTGTATGTGCATTTATGTACTGATGGAGTCAAAAACACCTACACCACCAACACCCATGCCATAGGGGTCTATACATTATGTGCATACATTTATGTACTGACGGAGTCAAAAACACCTACACCACCAATACCATACCTGGGCAAACTAAGGCCCGGGGGCCAGATGCGGCCTGCTGAGCTATTTAATGCGTCCCGCAGAGGCTTCCCAAAATAAAATAATTTCGCATTTACTGGTGGTGACCTAGATTATTGGCCTTATTTATCATAATAAGTATTACAAATTCCACCCTTTTAAACCTGCATATTAACATGTCCTCTAAAGAAAGTGGGGCTACTGGTTTGAGACTTGCTGATTTACCGGCATCAACCGGTTGACTTAACACCTGGCCCGTTAGTCAAAATTTAAAAGCCAATGTGGCCCCTTGCGCAAAATAATTGCCCACCCCTGAACACCACCCATGCCATAGGGGTCTTTACATTATGTCCATACATTTATGTACTGACGGAGTCAAAAACACCTACAGCACTAACACCCATACCACAGGGGTCTATACATTATGTCCATACATTTATGTACTGACGGAGTCAAAAACTACTGCAGCACTAACACCCATACCACAGGGCACACTTACAGTACACCCATACCACAGCGCACATGTACTGGCGGGTATAGATCAGCACACCTGTAGGAGTCAAATGAGAAAGTGTGTGTGTGTGTGTGTGTGTGTGTGTGTGTGTGTGTGTGTGTGTGTGTGTGTGTGTGTGTGTAGCTCTGTTTCTATTAGCAGTGCAGAAATTCCTGTGTGCTTGTGAGGGTGTGTGTGTGCGCGTGTTTCCCCAGCACAGTAAGATGTACAGGGGTGTGTGTGTCTATGTGAGTGAGGGTGCACATGTTTTACCAAGCACACATCCCCAATAAGATGTGAAGGGGTGTGTGTGTGTGTGTGTCTGTGTGTGTGTGTGTGTGTGTGTGTCTGTCTGTTCTGATGTGTGTGGCTGGGGATGGCCTGAGAGAGGAGAAAGCCTGCATTGCATGGATAGTAACTATGAAACACACACACACACACACACACACACACACACACTTACATGGTGAGCGGCTGTGAAATTAATCCGCAGGGAAAGCAAGTGATCCTGCAAAGCTTATCCGCATACAGGTGCAGCAGCAAGCCTGATCCCTCACACACACACACACACAGACAGCCATTCACTTACACTCTTTTACTGTAACACACACACACACACACACACACACTTACGATCACACACACTGGTCTTTCTCTCTTACTCTCTCGCTCTCACACACACACACAACCAGACAGCCATTCACTTACACTCTTATTCACTAACTGTTCACTCTCAGAGAAACACACACACACACACACACACACACACACACACACACACACCACACACACGCAGTGCCCAGTGTTCACAGCTACCACAGCAGACCTATTAAGCCTCTTATGTACAGTACCATTGTGCTGAAGGATTTACTGAAGCTTCTAGAACACACACACACACACACACACACACACAGAGTAACATTAATGTTATCAGTGTACCCGTAGTATTATTCTATTTTGGTTCAATGTTGCTAAGTTGAAATAGTCATTATTCCAAAACAGCACAACCGTGCCTGTCCTCCTCCTTATACAGAAAGTAGGACAAAAACATTGGCACTGCATCACTGTTTACAGCCTGGATGGTCCCACACACACACACACACACACACACACACACACACACACACACCTGTCAGTACATCTACAGGTGAAACACCTGAAGTAGTCCAGCAGGGAGCTTGTCCTAAATATGTCACCGTGTTGAAGAATGTTTAGTGTGCGTACTGTGTGTGTGTGTTTGGAGCATAAGAAAGGGCCTAATTGCAAGTACAGTAAGTCTGTTCATGGGAGCAACAGTGGTTGCAGGCCTGAGTGTGTGTGTGTGTGTGTGTGAGAGAGAGAGATGAGAGAATGTGAGCATTTGTGTCAAGCCATATTATGAGTCAAACAAGCCAATCAAGGTACAAGAGTGACTAGTCTGTAAACTGATGAAGTGTGTAGAGAGAGATGTGTGTGTGTGTGTGTGTGTGTGTGTGTGTTTGTGCCAGTGTGTTCATGTGTGTTTATTTTCATTTGAAGTGATGGGTAAACTTCCTCCTTGTGAGAATGTTTGAGCAGCATCGGTCGTGACGTCTGGCCACAGATGACTTTATAAGGTACATGACCTTGAGCATCAGAACGCCACTCAAAGGTCAACCCAGCCCAAATGTCACAGTAAAAGGTCACACACACACACACAAACACACGACCCCCGCCCCTACCCTTCCACTCCTCTCACCTGGCAACCCTGTCGTCTGCCCCGTTGCCAAAGAGATCTTTTTAAAACTAATAAAAAAGGTAAAGATTTATTTTTTTCCAAATGAAAAACTAGTTCACACCAACTGGGACACATTCTGTGCAGGCAGAGATGGGAGGGAGAGGGAGAGAGGAGACAGAGAGACAGACACAGAGGGAGAGAGAGCGAGAGAGGGAGAAGGAGAGAGAGAGAAATAAGGGGTGGAGAGAGAGAGAGAGAGAGAGAGAGGGAGAGAGGGAGACAGACACAGAGGGAGAGAGAGCGAGAGAGGGAGAAGGAGAGAGAGAGAAATAAGGGGTGGAGAGAGAGAGAGAGAGAGAGAGAGAGAGAGAGAGAGAGAGAGAGAGAGAGAGAGAGAGAGAGAGAGAGAGAGAGAATAAGCTTGGTCCTGATTGTCTGAACAGTTCCCTCTGTTCCATAACACACTGTTGCGTTCTGTTCTGTTCCTTTCTTGAGATATTTCTGGGTTCCTGTCCCAAGACGGGTCTGGAGCACATCTGGGCCGGGACTGAGACGGGCTCAGAACCATCTCACCACTTTTCATGATATATTTGGTGACAGGACCACATAAATCACAGAGTGGAAATGTTTCTGTTTTGTTTTTTTGCTTTTTTAAATCCTCAGCCACTTGTGGCCTAACAGCCTTGAGCTCTTTGCATAAATCAGCCACAAGCCTAACTTAAGTCCTCCCCTCCCCTTCTTCCTCAGCCATTATAGTTCCAGCTCCATATCCGTCATGTGTGTTCTCATTCAACCCAAGAGTACAAACACGCCAGTAGGGCCGATTCATAGTCAACGCAACGAATGCAAACGTAAAGTGTGTAGTGAAAACTTTCCTGACGCCACACAAGGGCGCGTATGATTACACGGGAGTCAATGAAGCAGCCTGCTCTTGATCGTGCCTGTACGTGCACGTATGAACCCTCGCGACCCTTGTGACCACTGCGTACAAAATAACAGACCAGAAGCAATCAACCAATAGCCTTGCTGCTTACACCAGTCAGCATTTTCCACACACTTCCCTTCCCTTGTAACAAGTTACAACCCAAGTTGCAAGTAACTGCAATTGATCGCTAGTGATGTATAACATGTGCGTGTAATTTTTCATATGCCCGAAGTCTATGCATGATGTCTTAATGCTACTATACACCTTCATACACTCGTGATGTATAATGTATGTAATTTTTCATATGCCTGAAGTCTATGTGCCTAAACGTATGTATGATCTTAATGCAACTATACACCTTCATTTCCTCCAGGATAAAATACGGTATCTAACTCCATCTATCAGTGGGAATAAGAGGGAGAATATTTGGTGCCACAAGGAGACCACAGCCATGCTAACTGGCAAAGGCAAGGTTTCGCTTTCCTATGGCCAGTGTATTAGCATTAGCTTTCCTATGCCCTATTCTTTTAGCATTAGCTTTCATATGCCCTATTCTTTTAGCATTAGCTTTCCTATGGCCAGTGTATTAGCATTAGCTTTCCTATGCCCTATTCTTTTAGCATTAGCTTTCCTATGCCCCATTCTTTTAGCATTAGCTTTCCTATGGCCAGTGTATTAGCATTAGCTTTCCTATGCCCTATTCTCTTAGCATTAGCTTTCCTATGGCCAGTTCTATTAGTTCTATTATCTGTATTAGCTGCCTTAGCATTCAGCAACTTCAAACAAGGATATGGTTGACTGATTCTGGACCTTCCTTAGTTTATAACTTATTTATTTATCTATATTTTCACTATAATTTTAACTATTATTAATTGAAACTGCATCACAATTCTCTTCATCCAATCAACCCCATGAGGTTATTGTTAGTGTTTTCCGATTTGGCCCATCCCATAGTGAGGTCGACTCCCCACTGACTCTGAAGGCTAGCCAAGGATAGAGCGTTCTCATGGAAAACTCACGGAAAATATGAAGACCACCCTTCCCCTTCATCCTACCGGCACACACACACACACACACACACACACACACACACACACCTCTTACATGTACACACACATAATACACGTGTGCAAACACACACACAAATAGTCACACGCACAAACAGTGAAACACCTAACGTCTCGGTGTGCGCTCCAACGAAGAGACCCAAACACACACACAAACACACACACACTGTTCGTGTTCCAACAGAGACCCAAAGACTTTTCTTCCCCCACCACAGGCCCTTCCCCAGAGCCTGCTTTGTGTCTCACACAGATAGATATGGCAGACCTGTGTGTGTGTGTGTGTGTGTGTGTGTCCTTCCCTTCCCCTGACCCTGGTTTGTGTCACACACAGATACACATGTCAGACCTGTGTGTGTGTGTGTGTGTGTGTGTGTGTGTGTGTGTGTGTGTGTGTATATATATACACACAGAGTAAGGGGGAGAGAATAATGCCATCATTCCTCTTGTCTCTTCCTGAGAACCATGTCAGGCAGGGGCCAAGGAGGGCGCGTGGAGTGTGTGTGTGAGTGTGTGAGTGTGTGAGAGAAAGAGACAGAGTGTGAGAGAGAGAGAGAGAGAGAGAGAGAGAGAGAGAGAGAGAGAGAGAGAGAGAGAGAGAGAGAGAGAGAGAGAGAGAGGCCCTTCACTACTCCTGTGTGTTCAGTGGGTGGTCTTTGGGCACAGTACTGAAAATAACGTGGGAGTCTAGCTTCCTGTTTCTCTCACATCACTTCCTGTGCCACAACTCCACTGGACAATGGCAGGCCGAGGTGGAGGGCAAACAACCAGGAAGTCCACTTTGAACTCCTGCTTCTAAATTTGAAAAAATGTGTGCAAACACACACACACACACACACACACACACACACACACACACACACGCACACACACACTAGGGCTTTAACACAATGGGTCATTCATGGATTTTTGTAAAGCTGAAAGTAGACAAGTCAGAGAGGAAGAAACAAGAGACCACACCTGCATAGAACAGACAGGATTCCACACTCACACACAAACACACACACAGTGTTCTACGTGCTTGTCTACAAACTAACAATGATGTCATCATAAACACATCATAAAGCAAATGCAACAATTATGATTTAACACAGGGGTGATGACAGAACAGTGTGTGTGTGTGTGTGTGAGAGTGAGAGAGAGAGAGAGGGGTGTGTGTGTGTGTGTGTGTGTGTGTGTGTGTGTGTGTGTGTGTGTGTGTGTGTGTGTGTGTGTGCAGTGGCGCTGCTAGAAATTTTGGGCCCTATGACGAAAATTAGTTTTGGGGCCCTCAAATATTGATTTTAATATTAAAAATTTCTCTGGGCCCCCTGTCAGTGCTGGGCCCTTAGAATCATCCTAACTTTCCCCCCCCTAGCGGCGCCCCTGTGTGTGTGTGTGTGTGTGTGTGTGTATTGCTCTCTCACTGGGTCTCCAAATGTCACCTCCTTCTCACATTGGACTGGTGCATCAAACCAAGGGCAATATTGAGTGCATCATCATGTCAGATGTGAGAACAGCAGCACTGGGCCAGACTAAACCCAACATGCATGGAGTGGGTTAACCACTGGAGGAGCACCAGCACAGAAGATTACTATTATCTATTAAGATTACCATTATATTACTAAATTATTACATTACTGTTAGATTACTATAGATAACTGTTATATTGCTATAACATACACTATATTACTATTTTTTCTACGTTATCTATTAATATTATCTATCAACATTACCATTATATTACTAAATTATTACATTACTGTTATATTACTATAGATAACTGTTATATTGCTATATATAACATATACTTAATTTTTTTCTACGTCATTTTTTTTCTACGTATTACATGCCTTATTACAACATTCCTTACCTGTAGTCACCAAATTGGAGGTTCCTCAATCACTTGACCAAAAGTACATCTTATATTAATGTCATTATCTGTTAAATCGGCACTCATGCAAGCTGCATGGATGACCAATGTAACGGTAGTACAATGACCAAAATAATGCAACTTAAAGTCACAGGTAACCGGTTCTTATAGAGGTAGAGAACAACCAATACTAAGACACGTGACAATCACAAGTAATAACCAAAATATTGCTTCCTACTCAGCACATTTGTTTTGAAGCAGGAACTATCAACATAAAAGGTCCTATCATATGACCATGGCCAGTATGACGAGCTGATTTTTATGAAGAAGCGAGTTGTTCAGTGTGAGCCAGACAGCAGGTGAAACCTGACAGGATCTGACGCTCTCCCAAGTCGCTTTAATTACAGTCAACACCTGGACGTTAGTATCGAAGGGCGATGGAGGCTGCCGTCTTCATAATCTAATCATTCCCTAAACAACAACACTCATGGTGTCTACTTTTTTGTTTGTTTGTTAAATGTTTTATTTTTTCCTACGTAAATATGATTACAATATATTATGTTAATTAATAAAACAAAATACAAAAAAAGTTATTTAAAAAAAGTCTTCAGTTCCAAGTCGCGCAGTGCCGGCAGACACCGCCCTGACATTCTCCTCTGAGAGAAGGAACTAGAACTTTTTTCGCGCGCCACTAGTCATACAGGAAGGAAGAAAACGCGAGTCGACTCGGAGTCCGGGCCCAATGCGCCAACTGGAACACACTGCGACCGCGCGCTCTACACGAGCCACGCCACCGTAGCCCCTCCGGCGCTAAGTGCACTGCTCAAACGGTTTTAAGGCTACACGATTAAAAAAGAAAGAAAAAACTGGAGAGGGCGAACTACAAGGTGAATGAGTGCCATTAAAGTTGGGAAATTTGCGGCACATTCTCATTTTTTTAATAACCGTTTTAGAAAGGGCCACCAGGATAGTCTGTAGCCATCGATGTTTACCGGTATGTACATTAATTACGGCCACCAAACATCCCACTTTAAGGCCGGAGCAAGCTAACGCAATAAATGATAGAAATGAGAGATATGCGCACTGGACACGCGCTGCGCCCTTTTTCACAGAATAATCAGAACAGTGCAAACGCGTGCCTCTCAGTTCACGGCTGAAAACCACATCCTTCCTCGTAAGACAGGCGAAAAGCTTCCTGATTTCCTTAAGACAGTAACCAATCCATTCAAACATAAATCTTTTTTTAAGATTAATGCTCAAGGGTTTCAGCAAAGCAAAAAGCAAAGAAGAAACCGGGGGCTATAACTTATGTGATCAGTTCGTGTCCCTACCTGCTGTCCTCTCGTCTCGCAGTTTTTTTTTCAGGAAGTGGTTTGTTCACCAAGGTGTCGAAATTGGACTCTCGAACAGCCGACCTTCCTAAAACAATAGTTCGCTTTCATCTAGACGTTTAAAACTGCACTTTTTACTTCTCTCTCGCTTTTATAATCCGATTGCACCTAGTGTGCAGTTATGAAGGTTTTTCACCTTTCCTGAACTTAAGGTTAGCCTAGTTTGGTCAGGCGGCACTCATGACAGCACGGTGTCCTGAGATCGCCACAACTACAAGCATAGCCTACTTATCCAAGCACCAGCTACCAACGAATCATTAGCACACCATAACTTCAAGTATCTGCACTAGTATGCGATCAATAAGTTTATTTACATCACTTTTCATTCTTTCTAACTTCCAAACACACCCAAAAAGTCAGGCTTACATCCCGCGCTGCGTATCTGACGCAGGGGAGGCAAAGTGAAAGGGTTTTTCATGAATACTGATAACCTCAGATAAAGGCATGTTTCTCTAGGCTACTCTCTGTCGATTAATGAGCTAACAGAGATCAGGCATCAACTTCAACTGCGACTTCAAATTAGCTTGCTAACTGTTAACCGAAGCTAACTTAGCTTACCAAGTCGGCAGTCAGACAATGCCAAAGCACGGGCTCAGACATGACTCACCTGCCAATGTTCTTGATAACATACAAGGAGACCAGTAAAATAGAACAATTCATACAACATAAGCGTTATGTGTGGCTATGCAATAGGTTATATAGTTTGAGTATCAAACTAAAACAGGAAACAGTGGAGTAACGTTTGGATAAGTTGCTCATTTGTAATAAGTTGGACTCGCACGCGCACGAGAATTGCTGCAGCAAAAAAAAAGTGTGGCCACGAGGTAAAGTTTCAAAGAGCTCGCCGTTTTTCATAAAAGAAAACTCTTATAGAGGGAAATAGAACATTAAATAGTGAAAGGTGCTCACCGTTGAACTGAGGGTTTCCGTGAGTCTGCGGGCTTCGCTGACTTTCAATGGCGCGATGAGGGAGCGGCGATACCAGAGCACTACACGCTTCCGGGAATGGGGACGCGCGCACGTCAAAATGCTGTCGGTTCTAGGCGGGCGCGGGCACGAGCAAGTGTGCAGAATGAATGAGTAGCATGTATGCACGCGCCTGAACACGTCGCTCCAGCTAACTAGGCCAGAACAGAAGTGATGCAGAACAAGGACGGTTGAACACATTTTTTCCACCAGAATGGCTCCTTGACTGCTAATGGATATTTACATACCATTAGGTAATGAATTCCAAAAGAGTTACTGCGTAATTTCTGCCATTATAGGTACTTCAGTGGCAATCCATTACTCCCATTATTGACATGTCCCCAACATTTTAGAGTGTCTGTGAAAGTTTATATCCAGAATAAACTAGTCAGTTTGTAGTTATCACCGATGTTGAATAAGGGTGTTCTTACAACCATGCCAAAGGTCTGTGTCGACTACAGAAATCTCATCCAACTCCTTTCTGCACGAGTGCACTGTATGGCCTACAGCTTGAAACCAAGCTGGACATCCTTGAGTTGTTGTCATAGTTTTCAGCTGACTGACCCAAACCCAGCATCCCATAATAAGGGCATAAGTATGATCCAAACAACGACCCTGAGATGCGTTGGGGTGACCTGAACGGATAGTTTGAGGCAGGCAGGCCTGTGGCCCAAGAACTTTACCTGACCTGACCTGTGACACACTGACCGTTTCTTCTTTTGAGGTCAGTGCTGTGACATCACAGATAGGCAGCTGATTGGACAAAACATTGGATTGGATAGACTCTATAATATTTTGGGAGCCCTCTCAAAAATAGTGGAAATCTATAGGATAAACTGCATGTTGGTATCTATGGATTTAGAACAGGGGTGGCTGAACTTTTGCGCTTGCGGGCCATACTAAGAAATCAAAACTGATAACAGCCAATGGAAAATAAAAAACACCAATTTGAACCAGTTAAAAGTGAACTATAGCTTATATTAATATTACATTAATGTAACAACAGGCCGGCAGGCCCGTTACCTATTCTTTAGACATCATGGCGGGTCGCATGAAAGACAGCAATCGACCCCCAGGCCTTGTTTTGCCCACTGATCTAGAGGGATGTCATGCGCTTGGGTGGAGTTGTAGACAGACTGTATAATATAATGCAAAATGCAAAGTGCAGCACACATTTAATGTGCAGAATATATTGAAACGATAAAGTATGTAATATGTTAATTAAATGTGGCATATGCATTGAAGTGATAAAAGTATATGAATGTAAAGATGTGGGTAATCCACTTCTGTAGGTCTATATGCTAATGAGACACAGCACTCCCATAAAACAAAAGATAGCCTGATCAAGATTAATTTAGCAAAAAATGCTAGCCTTTATTAAGCAACTAGCAGCATATAGCAAAAAGGCAGGATGTGTATATTAGAAGAAACAGATGCAGAACTTCAGTTTGAGTTGTCCTAAGCCAAGGGTGACCAACCAGTCGGAGACCAAGAGCCACATATCTGACTCTGTTACAGCAAAGAGCCACATCGGCACTCAGTCACATGAACCTGTTACTACTACTACATTACCCATACTAGTCGAGGTTAGCATGGAGTGAGCTGTAGTGATGCTAAAGATTTGAAGCCTTGAAATGCACCAATGACGACTGACATATAAGGTAGAATGGCTTGCCATTACATTCAATGGAAAAATATAAAATTTCCCACTCTATTAGGAACGTTCTGTTTTCATCTTTATATTTTCTTTTTGCAGTGCATTTTTTCCCTGCCATTTTAAGATCTGACAGAAGATCGACCCCCTGACCCCCTACCATGATCTCGCAATACCATTACGCAAGCGACACACACTTAACAAAATCACTGTATTAAACGTAAGGGAAGTGAACACACACACAAACACAAACTTGGACATGAGCGTAAGAGCCGCATGACTCCAGGCAAAAAGCCGCATGCGGCTCCCGAGCCACAGGTTGGCCACCCCTGTCCTAAGCCAAGCAGTCATAGGATAAAACCAAAGCCCAGCCCTCCATACTGTACCTGCACAGCCCTGTCTGCCTCCACACATCCTGGCTTTAGCAGAGAGAGGGGATTTAGCACTGAAGCACCTCCATACTGTACCTGCACAGCCCTGTCTGCCTCCGCAGATCCTGGCTTTAGCAGAGAGAGGGGATTTAGCACTGAAGCACCTGAGGGGATCAGATCATGGTGGCCCTGATCAGTGATCTAGTGAGATAATACCTGTTTCAAACTGTTTAACATCCATCTCAGAAGTACTGGTGTGATGATTTCTTTCTTTCTTTCTTTCTTTCTTTCTTTTTCTTTCTTTTTCTTTCTTTCTTTCTGACTTTCTTTCTTTCTTTCTTTCTTTTTTCCTTTTTATTCATTGTATCTTTATTTATCTTTGAAACACAAAAGCAGTAAACACACAAGATACACATAATACTAATACAAGCAAACAAACACAAAATCACAAAGTAAAATATTTCTATTGACAATAATATGTAGTTTATACTGTGGACTTGATTTACATATAGTTTTTATTTATCTATATAGTATGTATGACATGCCCTGTGAGCCTGATTGGGTTTATGATGCTTTAGTAAGCTTGTGATGATTGGTCAGTGCCTGGTGCCTGGCCTGTGTTACATACTGTATATCCCTACCTGTTGTGAGCCTCCAAATTGCACTTGGATGACATCTTGTGGCCATTGGAGGTATTGTCCCGACACGTTTAGCCCAAGGCCCTCACAGGGGTGTTACGTACAAGTGAAACTATATGGGTTAGTCGGGTTTCATGTTCTTTCCACTGGGGGAGTTATGTAATCTCATGTAGGCTGTATGTCTTAAAGAAGACTGACTTATACAAAAGTGTTTCATATTGTTTTCACAGTTGGAACACCTATATTAGGTTAATCAATCGATTTATGTTAAGCAGAAGATTTTTATGAATTTGCTACCACACAAGGTTAAAAACAATAGCCAGAATTACATCTGTATGTCATATGATGTAAGCTAATTACAAACTAGAAAAGCGCTCAGAGAGCACAGACCTCCGCCAAGGCAATGTGGTCACAGACACAATATACTGTACATTCCAGATCATGTTCTGGATTACCGATCGCCACCAAAATCGAATCAGCTCTTGCTTGTCCCAATATAAACATTGTCCTAAAATTTCATCCAAATCTGTGCAGTACTTTTCGAGTTATCGCGCTGACAAACAGACAAACAAACCAACAAACAGACTAAACAGACAAACCAATGCGACCGAAAACATAACCTCCTTGGCGGAGGTAATAATAATAATAATGCTTAACAATAGTGGGTATGGGTAAGGTACACACAGTGAGTGTAGCCAATGGAATTAATAAGCATCTAGCGCTGAGATGGTGGTGGGGGGCCCTAAATTGAATTCTGCTTCGGACCCCAAATGAAAATCCGCTTAGGACCCCCTAATGCATACAAGTAGGTTCTCAAAGTGCGGCCCGGCGCCAATGGCGGCCTGCGTAACATTTCTGGCGGCCAACGATAACCTGTTAAAAATGTACATTGCTTTGAAAGAATGAATACATCTAGTGGTGTTTTGTGGCATCTGTAGGCATTTATTTATTGAAACAAATGTAAACTGTAGAGATGAAACCTGGTCATTAAGATGAATAGATTTTTTTTACCCCCCCCCCCCCACTTTGAGAACCCTATGCCTTAAAGCATACCTGGGCAAACTAAGGCCCGGGGGCCATTGAGCTATTTAATCCGGCCCGTGGAGCCTTCGCAAAAAATAGAATAATTTCTCATTTAGTGAAGGTGACTTGGATTACAGGCCTGATTTATCAAATTTGTTGTATTCATGAAATACAACTCCCTCCCGTTTAACCCTGCATGTTAACATGTCCTCTGAAGAAAGTGGGGCTACTTGTTTGAGACTTTCCAATTTACCGTCATCAACCCCCATCAACCGGTTGACTGTTAACACCCGGTCCATTAGTCAAAATCTAAAACCCATTGTGGCCCTCTAGCCAAAATAATTGCCCACCCCTGCCCTAAAGGCCTGGGCCACAATTAAACTCTGCTAAGGGCCCCACAAAAGACTGGGCCCACCTTGGCATACAGACAGAAGAAGCCTAGGTCCTGTTATGTTAAGTGTGTCTGAACAAGCACTTTACACTGAATCAATGGAAACTGATTATTTGAAACCGAAAGTAGAATTTGAGGTGCTGTTGACTCAATGTAAAGTACTTCGCGTTCGGTCTATGCTGTTCCAAATTATTTTGTTCCACTTGCTAACTAGTGCATTTAGCAGGCTCTTTCATCGGGGCTATGCTTGAATTCACTCCGGAGCTTTCCTTTAAGAGTGTCTGACCCAGAACAGAGAGGAGATAATAGACCCCATTCTGGTCTCCATCCACCTCCACCCCAGGGCCGTTTCAAGGTACTTTGGGTGCCCCAAACAAGGGCATGGGAGCCCTTCACCTCCCATAAAAACTACATAAACCGCATTGTTATGACCTTCAAGCAACTTCCAACTTCCAACTTCAATATAATTATTTCTCTTGAACCTGCAATTGTCTAACTCTTTTATAGAAAAACACCACCAACTAAATAAAACTTCTAAAATAATTAAAGTCATTTTTGGGAACCCCTTTCAGCCAGGGGCTCCAGGCAATTGCTTCACCATCATAGCTCGCTTCACCATCATAGCTCACTTAGCAGTCCTACACTCTCATTTAGCTCACAAGTGAAAAATCTGGGGGTAATTATTGATCAAGACCTGTCCTTGAATAGCCATGTAAAGCACATTTCTAAAACATCATTTTTTCACCTTAGAAACATTGCTAAGGTTAGGAAGTTCCTGTCCTTTGAGGATGCTGAAAAACTTATACATGCATTTGTTACCTCCAGACTCGACTACTGCAATGCTCTGTTCTCAGGGTGCAGTAACACCTGCATTAAAAGTCTACAGCTAATCCAAAATGCAGCAGCTAGAACACTCACTAGAACTAAGAAATATGAACATATTTCTCCCATTCTAGCATCTCTACACTGGCTTCCTGTCAAAAGTCGAATTGACTTCAAAATCCTTCTCATGACGTATAAGGCACTTAATGGCTTAGCTCCTGCGTATATTACAGATTTACTTGTTCCATACCATCCAGCAAGACCTCTGAGATCTCAAAATGCTGGCCTCCTTGAAAAAGTGACCATATCTAAAACTACAATTGGAGGAAGAGCTTTTGCCTATCGAGCACCTCTTCTATGGAATTCTATTCCTCCCTACATTCGCGCAGCGGACACTCTCAATACCTTTAAGTCTAGACTTAAAACCTTCCTTTTTGACATTTCCTATAATTAGGAGTGGGCCATGGCATATCACCACTCCTCTTGGGCTTTCCTGGGAGGGCTACCTCTGCTGGTTTTCCAAGGCGGCCACTGACCACCCCCTTCTGGGTTGGTGAGATGCCATGTACCATACCTTAGTTATGCTGCGATAGCCTAGTGCTGCCACCTTCTGCACACTTGCCATCCTGTACAACCCTCTTTCTCCTCTCTCTCTCTCTCTCTCTCATCACTCTAGCTAGATTATATGACACATATCATGAAGTGATATCCTCCTAGATTGGCCTAACCCTCTTGTTTCTGCTTCTTTTGTCTCTCTTGCCTCCTCTGCCCCGACGCACTGGCTGAGTGATGAACCTCCCTGCCACCAACCCTACCCCACTACGGATGCTGCCCCGACGCACTGGCTGAGTGATGAACCTCCCTGCCACCAACCCTACCCCACTACGGATGCTGATCAACCCCCCCCCCCCGGAGCCACACACCAGGACCATCCTCCCCTTTTCTCTGAGGCCCTGATGGAACTGGCCTGATGGCCCCCTGATGACCACTACTTAGATGGCGACCAACACCCAATGAACTCTGATCCCACTCCAATTACTGACTAATCCCACACTCCAACTACTGACTCCATCCCTTGGCCCTGACTGTCACACAAACTATGTGTATATCATCTCTGACTACATTCAGTACTCATACTGTTTTGTGTTAACCATGGTCAATCTATGCATCAGACTTTACGGATACTTCATTAGGCCCCAGGCAGGTAGGCTGAGTCCATGAGGCGTGGATCTGCCCAAGGTTTCTTCCTACATAACAAATTATTTACAAAGCGAGGGAGTTTTTCCTTGCCCCTGATTCTCATGGATGCTTCCCGTACTGTCTGTAAAGCGCCGTGAGACAATGTACTGTATTTGTGCGCTATACAAATAAAATTGAATTGAATTGAATTGAATTGAATTGCCTGGTTTGCCTGTCCTG
>JAODXP020001783.1:0-24074 GCA_027497455.2 Sardinella longiceps | reverse complement strand
ACCGAATCTACAGCACCTTACCACTCGAGACTGACAACTACGATGGATCAGTACAGGCTTTGGAAAAATACTTCAGCCCCAAATTGAATGTTGTCGCCGAAAGATACCTTTTCAGGCAACGAGCACAAGCTGTGGGTGAGTCAACAGATTTGTATGTCGCAGCATTGCGAGAGCTCGTAAAACAATGTAAATTTGGAGGGATGGAAGATGAAATGCTACGGGATCAGATTGTAGAGAAAACAAATAACTCCCGCATACGTGAAAGACTGTTAATGGAGGAAGGTTTAACGTTGGACAAAGCATTGCAAATAGCTAGGCGCACTGAAGCTGCCATAGCCGATGCAAAAGCCATAGCTGTCAGTGATACTAAGCCTGTTGCTGCCGTTCATGTTCAAAAGAAGGCGCGCAAGCCTAAAGCCAAAACAGCTCAGAAGAATGACGGAGCTATCACGTGCTGTCGATGTGGTTCTGCTGATCACAAAGCCAATGACAAATCATGTCCTGCCAAAGACAGCAAATGTAACACCTGTGGAAAAATTGGACATTTTTCAAGAGTGTGCAAATCTGCCCAAAAGCCTGTTAATGAAGTGACTGTGCCTGAAATATCCGTTCTAACTGTTGAAAGTTTCACTGCTGATTCTAAACTGATGTGCCCTGTTACCATTACTGTACAAAATACTGCACACAAATGTAATGTTAAATTGCTAATAGATACAGGGTCTGGTGTTTCTATTCTACCAGAGAGTGTTTACAAGGCAAATTTCAGTTCAGTTAATTTGAAAAATCCTGGAGTGCAACTTGTGACCTATTCTAGGGAAAAGTTGACTGTATTAGGATGTCTTAGAGCTGATGTTAATTACAATGGCAATAGTGCCTCTACAGACTTCTACATAGTGAACACAGGGACGCCTATACTGGGCATGGACCTGGTGACTGCTGTCCAGCTGCACATTAAAGGTGGAAAATTAATACCAGAGGCTCCGAAGGTCTGTGCTACACTTGACCAAGCCAAAGCTCCAATCACTCAATGTGAACAGGAATGTGAATCTCCAGTTGCGTTTGGATGTGCTAAGAACTTTGTGCACAAGGTGAAGCTCCGGCCTGAAGTGAAGCCTGTACAGCAAAGACTTCGACGCTTACCCCTCTCAGTTCGTGAAGCTGTTTCCAAGGAACTAAAGAACCTGGAAGAGCATGGTATAATTGAGAAAACTGATGCGTCTGAATGGGTCTCTCTGATTGTTGTCACTAAAAAGAAGACTGGTGGCATACGCATGTGCGTTGATTTGAGAGAACCTAATAAGGCTGTGATTATGGATAGCCATCCTTTGCCACTGATTGAGGACATACTGTCAGAATTGCGAGGCGCCGTCATGTTCTCAACTCTAGATTTGAAATCTGCTTACCATCAACTGAAACTGCATGAAGAGAGTAGAGGGCTCACTGCTTTCATTACGCATGAAGGCTTGTACCAGTATTGCAGAGTCCCCTACGGGCTAAGTTCAGCGCCTTCAGCTTTTCAAAAGATGATGACTGAAATCCTCAAGGCCCTTAAAGGGGTACAATGCTACCTTGATGATGTCATTACTTATGGCTCTTCAGAAGCTGAACATGAAGCTAATCTGCGTGCAGTGTTACACAGAATTAATGATGCAGGACTGAAACTCAATGTTGATAAATGCCAACTCCGTCAAACCACTCTGAACTTTCTAGGCCAAAAGATTGGACCAGAGGGTCTGCTACCAGATGACTCACATGTTGCTGCTATCCTACAAGCTCCACCCCCTGCCGATCCTGCAACCCTGCGCTCATTCCTTGGCCTGAGTGCATGGTATAGCAAGTTTGTTCCTAACTATGCAAATGTTGATGAACCAATGAGAGCTCTCCTGCGAAAAGACTGTTCATTTCACTGGAACAAGGCAGCTCAAGCAGCATTTGACCAAGTCAAGCAGTTGATTGTGCATAGCCCTGCACTCGTGCTTTTTGACCCCAGCAAGCCTACCATTGTCTCAACGGATGCTTCAGACTACGGAGTAGGTGCTGTCTTAACTCAGCTGAACAGTAAGGGTGCAGAGTAGACTATTGCTTTCACTTCTCGTAGTCTGTCTGATGCAGAGAGGAAATACTCAATTGTAGAGAAGGAAGCTTTAGCCTGTGTCTGGGCCGCTGAGAAATGGCGGACTTGGCTGTGGGGAAGAAAATTCCTCTTACGTACTGATCATCAAGCACTAACAACACTGCTGACTACCAAGGGAAATAATCGTGCTGGTCTTCGCATAGCGAGATGGTCTGCTCGCCTACTGGAGTTTGACTATGATGTTGAATACAGAACTGGATCTCTGAACCATGTTGCTGATTGTTTGTCTAGGCTTCCACTTCCTGAAACAGACAATGCATGTGCAGAAGATGTTGAGTCTGTAGCTGCTATCCTCACTGACCTGAGTGCTGTGTCTGAGGAGGTCTTTCGCTCAGAGTGCAACGCCTGTCCAGTACTCACCAAGCTACGTGTTCAGATACAGAAAGGCTGGCCCTCACGAAAGACTACATTGGAGCCTGACTTACAGCCATACTTCCCAATTCGCCATGAACTTGCAGTCATGGATGAATGCATTGTCAGAGGTACTCATCGTTTGCTGGTTCCATTGTCACTGCAGAAAAGACTCATTGACATAAGCCATGAAACCCACCAAGGTATTGTACGCACCAAACAACGCCTTAGGGAATTGTACTGGTGGCCTAAAATGGACTGTCAGGTAAAGAATTGCATTAAGAACTGTACTACATGCAGACAAAATGATAAATCCACTGTCACCCATAATGCTCCACTTCAGCCTGTTCCCCTACCAGCTGCTGCCTGGGAAAAGGTGTCTGTGGACATCATAGGCCCGATTGAAATAGCACCTCCTGACTGTAGGTTTGCCATATCAATGGTAGACTACTTTAGCAAATGGCCTGAAGTAGCTTTTGCGCCACGGGCTGATACAGCTACTATCATCCTGTTTCTGACTTCAGTTTTCTCTCGAGAAGGGAATCCAAAGACATTGATCAGTGATAATGGACCTCAATTTCTCTCTTCTGAATTCGCTGATTATCTCAAAAAGAGGGGAATCCAACACCTGAGATCTTCAGTGTATTATCCGAGAGCGAATGGTGAAGTGGAGAGGTTTAATAGGAGTGTTAAAGACTGCTTACAAACTGCGTCAATTCAAGGTGAACCCTGGAAGTCATTCCTGAGAGCTTACTTAATGGACTACAGAGCAACACCTCATTCTACGACTGGAGTATCCCCTTCAGAACTGCTCCATGGTCGGCGAATGAGAACCAAGCTACAGGTAATCGACATGCTTGTCCCACCAACGGATAAAACATCTGTGCAAGAAAGAGTGGAGAATAAACAACTAAAAATGAAAGAGTACACTGACTTGCGCAGACATGCCAAAACCTCCAACTTCCAACCTGGTGACCAAGTGTGGGTTAGGAAGCCATGGAAAGTAAAGAAAGGAGAATTGAAGTTTTCTGAACCAAAAACTGTACTGAAGAGAAAAGGACTAGACACTTACCTGCTGGATGATGGAAGGACCTGGAATGCCTCACACCTTTCAGCACTTCCAGAATTGAGCACAGATACTGATTCTGATAGAGCAATGGACTGTGTTAATACAGGGACTGAACAAATGTCTGACACTGACTGTGATACCCAGCCCAGACCTGTCAGGATTAGGAATGCACCTAGCTGGACAAAAGACTTTGTCATGGGAAAGTAAATTGTGTTATTTTCTAAGGTGAAATGTGTTGAAATGTGTTGCTGAATTACATACACTGTTAAGAGTGATAATGCCAGGTTAATTTAGCTTAAATAGTTACTATAGGCATTCTTTGTTCAAAAGGGGAAGATGTTGTGTCTATTCACCTTACATGCATGCAGTAATTACTAGAGACACTAGGTGGCGCTAGTGTAATGTATATAATGTGATGGGAAAGAGAAAGTAAAGAGATATGCTGCTCCTCCGCTCCTGACTGCGTGTGTGTTCATGTCCTCTGATGAATCTGAATATGAACTAACAACACAACAGTAACTCTAGGTGCAAATCTCATCATAATCACCTTATCTACAAAGCTGAGAAGTTTCAACTAAATCCTCCACTGTACTATGATGTGACACATTTCCTGTTCCTATGGCAGGATATTTAAATTCATAATATTGCCATTTCCACATATTAGAAGATATCAAAAATCCCTTCACAATTTAATATCATCAATGTCTTGGCATCATGTATGTAGTATATGTGTGTGGAAGAAGAGCACACGGAGACAGAACTATGAAACGTCCACTTGCCATTTACTTCAGACTCGAATGATGGTACATTTCATGATAGAGCGCCAACACAGGTAGCTTACCGTAACTACCCTAATAGTAAGGCCAACATTACGGTAGAATATGGAATCCTAGAACTACTACAATGTACGCCAAGTTTGACATGAATCCGATGAACCGTCTAGGAGGAGTTCAAAATGTGTCCAAACGCATATAAGCCCAATTACCTCACTTCCTGTTGGGTGTGGCTAATGTAATGTATTACGAAAGGTGTTCAACTTAGTGAGCTCTACAACCCTACCAAATTTGGTGTGTGTAGCTGAAACTATATGCCAAGTACATGACTCCATGACAAAAGGGGGTGTTGTGGAATCATTTGACCACACCCAGGTCCACGCCCCTGTGAGACTTAAGTGCGACATAGTACTAGTGTATGTATAAAATAAAAATGACTTTTCGTCCAGGCCAACTACCTCAAAAATGCTCTGAAAAAGCCTAAAATAAAACACATATAACCCCAATTACCTCACTTCCTGTTGGCCGTGGCTAATGCAATGTAATTAGAAAGTTGTTTGTCTTGCTGAGCCCTACATACGTACCAAATTTGGAGTGTCTAGCTCAAAGTATATGCCGGCTAGGGGACTCCATGCGTTAGGGGGCACTATGGAGTCTGTGGGCCACGCCTGGGTCCATGGCTCTAGATTTCTCGAGTGTGTCACAGTGCCAGTGTGTGTACCAAATTTCAGGAGTTTCCGTCCATGAGAAGTACTAGCCTGGCGAATGCCAAACTAAAATCACAAGTGATATTTAGTCTGGGGACCTACCTATTGCATTTCTCATAGCGGAAGCATCGTTTACGATTGTCCAGAGCCGTTTATTGGGCGCTACGAATGTCTATCATAGCGTCTGTACATACCTCGGAGCCAATACCAGAGCCACCACGTGACGTAAAATGCAATCCAGGGCCGTACAAATCCCTTTTTGTTCTGCGATTGGATACCGAAAACGGCCATGGTCACCATGCTGCTTTGCAGAGTGGAATGAAATAAGAACGCAAAGGAGCATGGGAACTCCCAGGCTAGAGAAGTACCCTAAAAAAGGGCAAAACGGTGCAGTCTAAGAAAAGAAAAAAAAAAATAATAATAATCCAAGGAAAACCAATAGGGCTTCGCACCGGTCGGTGCGCAAGGCCGTTCCGGCCTCGTGCACCTCGGTGCTCGGGCCCTAATAAAGTCTTTCATAGTGCAATTTCGCCCATCTCTAGGGTACCACCTGTCCCGCTTTGCGTTGGATTGTACAGCAGTTTTACCCTTTGTCCCGCGTCACGCAAATTGAACATCAGTCCCGCATGTTCGTTCGACACACCGATACGTCAACCTTTTGTTTCTGTTCAGAGAAGCGCAAGTTGACAGTTTGACCCGTATATCAACCAAGCTATTAAAGCGCACAAACACCTTCACAACTGAAAGTAATTCTCAAACCTGAGAGCGCACTGTCAGGTCCGACTTCAGTTCGGATTTCGGATATGTTGCCACAAAAAAGATTATATACGCTTTCAGTTACGATTGTAGAAAGCCTCTTGGTTGTCAGTGGATGGAGAGAGAGAGAGAGAGTTTCTGCGCTGTGGGCACGATCGCGCACAGCTTATTATGGTTTTATGCATGTGCGCCGAAGGATAAAAGCTTTACCATTAGCTACATTCATTTAATAAAAGCTGCAACTCGAGAATTAATATAAGACAAGGTAATGTAGCCCGCTACTTCTTGAATTTCCCACGAGATGAAAAAAAATACTTATCTTACCTCATCTATTTTTGCAATGGCATTTTCATGGAACTTGGTGAGACGTCACCATTTCTTTTGAAAATAATGATCAAACATGCAGATTTAGACCTGTCATATTATTTTGCACAGAAATAGCCTAGTTAAACTTGAAGCCAAGGCTTAATATTTTTTTGTGTCTTGCATATTAAGTTGAGTTTGATTCTATACCTAATTTCTGAGAGCTTACTTTTAATTGCATAATGCCTGATCTTTTAGAGAATGATAGTGTTTATATATATATATATATATATATAATATATATATATATATATATATATATATGGGCAATTCCACGAAAAAGTAAACCTCACCTTAAAACTTTAAGTCTCACCTACATGGACATACAAATTCTTTCAGAAAACTTCCAATACAAAAAAGTATTGTCTCGATGTAAATATTCAACTGAGCAAGTTTCGAAAGGATATCCGTTTGTTAAAATTTTTACCCTATTCAGCTATAATGTAAGTCTATGGAGGGGCTTATAATGGGCATAAGTGGGTGATAACACACACAAAGCTGCAATACTATCAGTTATTTTTCATTGTTATATTACTATTTATCTTGTTACAGGTTAAAATCCACCGTTCACAATTGTTTTGTATCGTTTTGGAGGGTTTTTCCAGACGTCACGTCCATAAC
The DNA here is from genome assembly GCA_027497455.2 of Sardinella longiceps. Lineage (NCBI taxonomy): Eukaryota > Metazoa > Chordata > Actinopteri > Clupeiformes > Clupeidae > Sardinella > Sardinella longiceps. Next base: position 17,300 of record JAODXP020001783.1, on the reverse strand, counting down.
GTCACATCCATAACGCCATGTCTCCCAATGAAAACCAACTTTTTTTACATTTACATTTGAAATTAAGTCTTTCGCTGTCTTTACTGAGGTGTCCTGTTTGGTATGAATGTAGTAATATTTACATTTCTCTAGAAATTTCACACACTTCACAGCAAAAACTACGCTCTCTCAAAAGTTTGTCCGTTTTTCGTCACGTCCATAACGCAAATTGAAAGGCTCATATTCTTATGATGCAAATCATGATATTAATTTTTTCTGTTTGCCTGTATTCAGCCATGGAGTTTGCAGAAGAATATGAAAAAAATTGTGAAATACTGCTAGGTTTGCGGAGGTTATCTGGCCTTTTGTTCATCAACAATGCATGAAAATGTCACGTCCATAACGCTGGAATTGCCCATATATATACTTTAAGCTGTCAACCTGTCAGCATCTGTAGCCTATCATTTGGTCTGTGGAGATGATCAGGGCTGGACTGGGACCAAAAACTGGCATGGTATTTTTGGCCATGGTGGCCCAGCATGATTCTATTCAATAATAACTTCATGACGAGCTAAAATAACACTTTTAATTGGACACATTGCATTAACATGATAGAATAAATTGGACAAGCCCAATATCCTGAACAAATTACGACAGTCCTGGCCCAAACACGACCATTGGCCCAAAAAAATTAAAGTTAATACGTCTGTCCCACATTGTCCCACTTAAACATGCTACATGTCCCACATTTTGTCTGTTTGGAGGTGGTCACCCTAGCCATCTCTGTGAAGACATCTACACCGTTCAATTCCGATTTAAAAAAGGATTTATACAAGTCACTTTTTAAGTGAATATGATAGATATGAATATCTCCCCATTCATTTAGATAGGGCCTTGCACTTGCTAATCCCAAATTACTCCCCGAAGGCACCTCCAAGATGGCTGCCGAGTGAGGGGACTTGCCTTAAATGGACTTTAGGTATACACCGATCCGAGGAAATAACCGGAAGTAGAGCGGCCGCCATTACTGGAGTGCTTCCTGAAGCAGACGAGTAATTAACACGTACGAAGTCAGTACCTTCTACAGCATTTTTTTGTCAATATGTCTGGGTCTTGGATAACATGTGCTGTCATCGGCTGTCACAATAACAGCAAAAAACTGCGGGCATGGAAAAAGTCTGTATGTGAGACACACAGTCCCCAACTTAAAGAGGATTGCCCGTGTTGTGTAGACGGGCATTAGCATATTAGCGTTAGCTTGAGACCAGCGTCAATATGCCAGTGTGTTTAGTCTTCATGCTGTTAGTCTATTCTAATTTAATAATATAAATTAATATAATTATGAAAGATAAAATATAGCTGAAATTTCACAGTTATAGCTGAAGCAAATTTAACCAGTTAGCATTTTAGTTAGCATGTAACAACAGCTGAATGAATGAACACTACATGTATGGTGCATTTCTACCTGTCGATCTCTTTCAAGTCATTTAAATAAAAACATAGTTATTATTTATAAAGTCTGATTATGTGGTCCCTTGCTTGGTTTGTCTGAAAATTAAGTGGAAATAATGCTTTAGAAGTGTTTGTATGTTATATGTTTGTTGTATGTTGTATGTTTGTAGGCGCTAGATAGCATGTACTGACACCGGCTGACAGATCAGTGACAGGGGGAGGGTCGATGTTAATGTCATGCAAATGAGAACATTCAGCCAGGCAAAGGAAAATCTTTAAGGCAAGATATCTCTGCTTTCAACTTTCAGATGGGTGCACTTTCAGATGGCTACAACTTCAAATCTTCTCGTCACATATTGTTGTCATAGATATACGCCAGCCAGTCATGGCGCCGGCGCATGATGGTAGCGCCCATAAATCGCTTCTCGGATCGGTGTATACTAGTTGTCTTTATCTCCCTTCAGAACGCGATTCTCTTCTCTTTTTGGCTGATGGGATGCCCATTAACTTCTGATAACCTGCTACCTGAGACGTTTTTCTTGTATCACTTACCCAAAGCAAGACATAAATGATGTAATACCTGGGAATTGAACCCTGGCCAACTGATTGATAGTCTGTGACCTAACCACTGTGCCACCACATCCACAGTCTAAAGAGAGCTCAAACAGGGTTTTACTTTTTTTATTATTTTTTATTTTATTTTATTAATTATAACGCAATCAAACGTATTATTATGATTAAAGCACCACATACACCCCTAAATTAACATACATTATCAATAGGATTTTTATAAATTTGTTTTATAAATGAAAGGCTGCAGAGGCTGAAAGATCTCCGATGGAGAGTGCACCCTCGCATAATAGAGCGTGTATGGATACAATTTGGGAGAACGGTGGTCGATTTATTCACATCGAGAGAGAACACACATTGCGAACTGTTCTTCTCCATACGGGACGAGAATGCTCCACAATATATGAGAGGCCGATACAGAACTGACTTTACTTTTCAGCAGAGACAGAAACAACAGTGCAGAGATCATTATAGGACAGACTCTACTTTCCGACAGAGGCAGAAACAAAACATCAGGCATCGATACAGGACTGAATCTGCTTTCCAACAGAGGAAAAACAAAACATTAGACATCGATACAGGACTGATTCTGCTTTCCAGCAGAGGAAGAAGTTATCCCTCAGACAACGTTACCTGAATGACCCCACTTTCCGCATGAGAGAAATTGCTTGTGGAAAGGCGAAATACAAAAACAGCTCAACCAAGATGCTACGTTCCAGTCTGTGCATCACATGGTACATGGCAGACACTTTAAACTAATAAGATCCACGGACCTGAAAACGCTACACAACATCAGATGCAGCCAAAGCATCAAGAACAAGTACAGAAATATTCTGAGATTCAATATGGCACAGGTAAGCATGGAAGACTTGACAGATTCAAACCAGCGTTGCGAAACATCAATTCCATTGATGAGAGAGGAACAAGCACTGTTTAAATTGAATGTGCGACAAGGACTCGACATACATCTGCACCGTCTGTCACAGATGTCTCTTTGCCAACCAAGTGAGATGATGTGATCGCTCAAAGTTCACAAAGGACCCCAAACTAGCATCCATGTGTTTGACCGGCGCTTATGTTCATGTGTGTGAAGACAGCTGCATGGATGAGGGTGAGTGTAGGATGCCGGAAAGAAAGGAGTGGATTTGCCATAGCTGCCAGGGACACCTCAGGTCTGGACGTCTGCCAAACATCGCAGTGGCCAACAACCTTGCCCTTGGGGACCGCCTTCCATTCCGACGTCCCTCCATTCAGACATCCCTCCACTCCGACATCCTTCCATTACGACATCAACCATTTCAACATTTTTCATATCGCCATTCAGACATACCGCCATTCCGACAGCATAATGAAGCACGTCCCTATTTGAGGGCATTATCTTTCATTGGTTTAAGCGAAGGAAAAAGTGCGCCCGCTCTGAGATAAGTGCCCCTCCCCTCTGCTCTCGCCTAAGCTGTGGCCGCTGTCAAAGTTGCCACAATTTTTTACCTACATGCTTTGGGCATTCTCCCGTGTCTTGATCACTGTGCTCAATTCTGGAAGGGTGTCTTAATGTTTGTTGTGGGTTTGTCGTGGATATAGTCTATATAGGCCATTCTCTCACGTGTGGGAGCAGGCTGGTAATCTGTGCGATCTGATGAGCCCGTCCACTTTTGGGCAGGTGGCATCTAGGCTAATTATTGTTGATTTACCCGGTTTAAAAGCGGCTGCTTTCTCCTGCGCGACGTTTGTTTATCCCTAACTTACAACTTCTCCAAGTTTACTTGTTGTTTCCAGTATATTTTTTTTTGGTTAAGTTATTAACGAAACAGAACATAGACCGATGGTATTTTGTAATTAATGTGTTATTCACTGCTTAAACCAGCGCACTTTACTGCAGCAGTCTTTTATAGCGGCCGTGATTTGCGAGCCTTTTTTTTTTTTTAGCTCCCCGTAGCCTACTATGAGGGTGATTTTTTTTTCATTGTGAAGGTAGCCTACACCAAAGGTCACCGAGAAGAGAGAGAGAAAAAAACACTTGTCCATTTAACTGCTTTATGAGTCAAGTTGTGCACTCACTCCTTGTGTTGCTCTCACACACGCATGAAACCGGCACTAAAGACAATGAAGGACTATTAACGTTTCAAACTATAATGCACTTTAGGCTATATGAGACGTTTTAATCTTTATTTTGTATCCATTTGAATAGGCCCTGTGCTATGGAAATTCAGAGTTTTTTTGGCTCTCAAAAATGACCCAGCCAGGATTTTTTTTGGCCTCATCAACCATGATAAGGCAAGGCTCCCTCATGTCGGAATGGCGGTATTTTGAAAAATAGCAAACATGCCGCCACTCCGACTAAGAAAAAAAAATGTCGGAGTGCAGGGACGTTTGCTATAACTGAAAATACCGCCACTCAGACAATTAGACGTCAATGTCGGAGTGGCGGTATGTCGGAATGGCGGCATGTAACCCTTGCCCTTGACCCCATACCGGAGGAGCTACAAGGCTTGAATGTGCTCGAGAGGCACAAGTCAGGGCAAAATAAGCAACTTCACGATAAAGGTCACTACCAAACTTTTTACACATGATTCTATAGTGCTTTTCCGCGTAGAATTGGGACATTTTTGTATCACGCATAGGTAATGAAATAATTAGCATATTTGGCTAAATTTGGGGTAAATTCGAGGAGCATTGTCACCAGGGTCTAACAATATTGCTATTTTTTCTGTCCAAAGAATGCCCCACATCTTGTGACCATCCTATAAAAATTTCAGTCTGATATCTCATTGCATTCCCGAGATATTCCATTTCAATTATGGATAGCTTCGTAAAATCGAGCTAAATGCTAGCATTTTATACTGTCAAGTAATTTTGATTGCCTATACCTACAATTTCAAAACTTTATTTGAGAAACATGAGAAAAGGTATAAACTGAGAAATTCTGAGATTTTACTTTGTGCTATTCAATAGCTATAAGCCCTTAAATATGGCCTAAACAGCGATTTTTACATAAAAAAAAATCGGAATTTATTATCCTCCTGGAAAGACAGCATCAATGGCAAACCTATTTTTTCTGTGTCTTCCAATAGTATGAAACACAGTTGACAAGCTGAACCTGTTGAATAAAGTTTTCCCCAATTTCTGTCATCTTGGGACATGTCTAAAAATTTAATCATGTAATTGAAACAAAAAATGGCCGTTTTGGCTCCTGTTGTCATTTATTTCAATTTTTAGACATGTCCCAAAATGACAGGAAACAGGGAAAACTTTATTTAACGGGTTCAAGTTGTCAATTGTGTGTGCTAGACCTAGGAGTCCTGAGTTTGAAGGGATGTATTTGGCGGACTTTGCATCCAAGTACTGACTTGTCTATGGGAGACAGACAGATGGCAGAAATGTAATAGAGCTTCAAAATGAGATGGGATTTATTCAGAAGAGGTCAAAAGGCAAAGATGCAGTCATCAGGTACGCACGCTTCTCAGAACAGAAGGAAAAGTACTATGGAACTCTGTTGAAGATTTTCGTCCCCTTCAGGTCAGAACCTCTATTCAAGTTGCGACCCTACGATTCCTATGCATGCTTTTACCACAACGCAGGCATCAGGCTGCCAGGTTCAGAGTCTGTGGAACCTGTGTTCAAAATTGTTAAAGACAACAAGAAACGCTACGAAAAGGACAGTAATTCTGTTGAGCGCGTCATCGAGAACTTTGGAGAGACGGGACCTCTTGAGGATGCGTGGGCAATTTTGCTCCAAACTCAGAGGTCCTTCGAATCGAAGCTCTTTCAGAACGTGAGCCAATGGACCCATCAGAGGAGAATGAGCAAGATGATGTTCCAGAATTCAGAAGAAATTCAGATGGAAGGACAGCTGTACCACGTGTGGAGTGCCCGGTGCTGAGCTCCAGTGAGCTTCGGCAGATGTACCAAAGCCTCAGTCAAACGCAGGCGGCTGTGTTTTACAAAACAAGAGACTGGGCTTTGAGGCTTGTAAATAAGCAAAGACCCAACCCATTCTGTTACTTTGTTACTGGCGGCGCTGGCATAGGTATGTCTCATTTGATCAAGTGCAACTACAATAAGGTAACAAAAATTCTGAGCAGACTGCCCGATTCAAGCGAAGAGGAAGACATTTCAAAGCCAACAGTTCTGCTGACATCTTTCACCGGTACGGCCGCATACAACATCTCAGGGAACACACTCCATTCAGTGTTGAAGCTTCCAAGGAATTTGAGGCCACCATACCAGGGACTGGGAAATTCTTTGGATGAAATAAGAATCATTCTTTCACGGCTGAAAGTGATAGTCATCGATGAAGTCTCCATGGTGTCAAAAGAGCTGTTTGCATATGTGGACCTGAGACTTCAGCAGATCAAAGGCAGCAAAGAGCCCTTCGGTTGAGAGTCCATGCTCTGCGTGGGAGACTTTTTTCAGCTGTCCCCTGTTGGGAAGTCAAAGGCTTTGTGCGGCTTTGAAGAAAACACTGTGGACATGTGGAAAGATCACTTGGAGATAATCACTTTGACGGAAATCATGAGGCAGAAAGACAATGCTGCGTTCGTGGAGATGCTCAGCAGACTGCGAGTCAAAAAAAAAAGGAACCGTTGCTGGACTGCGACATGGCACAGCTGGCTTTGCGTACTTTTGCCATAGCGTCAGACTGCCCTTTCGATATTTTGCACATATTCCCCACCAACAAGGAGGTAGATTTGCACAACAATGTGGTTATGTCTCTCCTCACCGATGAGGCCTAGAAAAAAATTGTTATGGTTCCGGTTGCCGACCGACCCTGTCATTTTTCGTGCGACCCAATTTTTTTTTTTTTTTGAGTTTTTGGAATTTATTTTATGCTTGGAGAAATAAAATGCGAACTAAATATATCCATAGATACGTTCGTATTATTAGGCTATATGATTTTTAGGCGACTACATGTTGGCTACCAGTTTAAATAGCTTGAGCAAAGTTCAGACGCAACCATAACCTGGCTACACAGAAGAGAAGCGGCCGCAGGTAAGGAGAGGGAACGTTCCGAAATTGTAGAGTGCTCTATGAACATTAGCTGCCACCAGGCAAACGTTATCGTGAGATGTCCTTATTCTTACTTCAACAGACGAAGTTCAACTTTATTGAGTTTGGCCTACGGTATGTTGTAGACTCTCCTTGTCAACCCCTCCCTCTCGCTCTTTCTGCTCGCGCAACAGATCCCCCTCCGCTGTGCACAAAATAATAACAGAACTCGCTAAATAGCTATTTAAAATCCGGTTAGCATAACTATGCCGCGCAAAAGTTGTTCAAAACTGTTGCACTCAGCTAAACTCTTCCTCTTATGTTAACGGAAGCCTAGATTGGCGATCATCCTGACACCAAAGATGATATTCGAACACTCCCGTTTTGACAGGTCGAACATTACAGCTGATTACAGCTGATTGCCAATGCTCATGCGCTCTTTCCATTGTCCATATGAGGAAGGGTAGGCTACACATATTAGGCTATCCTAGCAGCCTATGCAGTATTACTGTGCATATCTGGAATTAGAGGATTATATTAGACATTTTATTTTGTACTGTTCTGTAGTATTTTGGCTGCTTCTTGTAATGCATGTGACTCCCTCCCCTCAATTTGTTGGGACATTCAAACTTGAAGGCTATAGCATACTATTGATATTTTTCTGTGCAATGCACAATAGTTGCCATGAGATGGGCTATTCTAAGCCAATAAGAATAGATTTACTGCATATTGACTATCATTTCTTTTAAAGGAGAAATCCAGTGTGAATTAGTCAGAGCTGTTGTTCCAGGTACCTGAATGCTGTTTCACCTCCTTATGAATATTGATTATTCACCCCCTTATCTGGAGATATATGTCGGCAAAACATGTCAGTGCATGCATTTTTCTAGTCTGGCAACCCTAATTTTACCTTTTCTTAGCTTAAGCATTGGCGCTGGAATGTAATTCTACCAACGTAGAAGCCAGATAGCAACTCCGTGCCAACCAAAATTGTGAGATTAAATATAATTTGATGATATGCATCAAGAAGTCAAACCGTGCCCTTGTTCATTTGTATCAGCAGCCAGCAAAGATGACAGAGCTGTAAAATGGACAGACATCCCCAATGTGGTGTCGAGCACCTTTCACTTGTCAGTGGTGTCATTTATTTTAGAGTGTGTGAGATACAAGCTGGTCGAGTATATGTAGGTAGTCTAGGTAGTCTATGCTATGGAAAAAATAGCGGCCTTACAGTCACGGGGAGAAAAAAAAAATAATAATAATAAAAAAAAAAAATCCCTACCGACCCATGGCCTCAACCAGCCACCAACCGGAACCAAAACTTTTTTTTTTGTAGGCCTGACATCGTGCATGTTGACGCCGAAGACTATTTAAAAGACGAGCGAACAGGACGGATGCTCAAACAGGCTACTCCTTGCAAAGGAAGAAAAGGAGAGCTTTCTGACACGTACCTCCTATCAGAGGGGGTACGCATCGTCATCACATCATTTAGACACATCAGATGGCTTGGTTAATGGGACGTTTGGAAACATTTCAAGGATCATCAGCAAAATGGACAGAAATGGCCAGCTATACGTGGATACGATTGGACTGAAGTAAGATAGCCCAACATCTGGACTCAAGCCTCGCAATCAGGCCCCTAGCAATGACGACAACACTGTTTACATTGACAGAGTTGAAGTGCGCTCTATGAGGAAAGGCTTGGTGAGAAGGCAGTTCCCACTTAAGCTGTCGTACGCGAGTACATCGCACAAGGTCCAGCGCATGACCTCTTCATCAGCTGTGGTGTCTCTGAAGCGTATTTTTGAAGCTGGCATGGCTTATGTCACTCTCAGCAGAACCACCTCCTTGCAAGGCCTGCACATCATCGAGTTTGATGAAAAGAAGATTTACTGCAACGAAGAGGTATTGAATTCTCTGGAAAGCATCCCAAAAGTGGACATTGAAAATGTTATGCCACTTTTGAAGCATGTGAAGACAACCGACAACCGAGGTCTCGCAGTTATCCATCACAACGTGGAAGGCTTACACTGTCATATCGATGACATAAAGAAGCACCATGAGATCAGTCTGGGAGACATTTTGTGCTTCACTGAAACCCACATGTTTGGATCAGTTGTCCCTGAAGAGCTTCACATGGATGGATATACCATGTTCAGGAGGAACAGGCAAGTGTCGTACAGCAGCTTCCCACAAATGGCGACCCAAAAGGGTGGTGGTGTTGCAATATATGTTAAAGACCATGTACGTGCCCAGGTGTTGCAATTTGTGGTGGGTGTAACTGATTTGTAACTGATTCAAGGAGCAACAATTGAAAAGAACATTCTTTGCCTCTTGCATTCGTCTTTGCCTCTCAGCCACAGAAATGCATATCATCAGGAGTACTGCATTCGTATTACAGCTACCACAGACCTGTTTTTGCCATTTTTAAAGACTAATTTACAGATATTTGCCTCATGTTAAACAAATGCTACCCTTGCAGCCCACAGAAACGGGGTTTGATATGTTGAATTGTTTCCCGGGCGTGTGACTACAGGTGGTGCGCGTGTCAAACTGGTCCGGAGTGCCTGTATGGATCCGCAGTGAGACCCGCACGAGATCGACTGTCAGCTGGAGACTGCCATCCCTTCCCTACTTGCTTGTGTTGTGTTGTGTTCTCCGGGCGTGTGACTACAGGTGGTGCGCGTGTCAAACTGGTCCGGAATGCCTGTATGGCTCCACAGTGAGACCCGCACGAGATCGACTGTCAGCTGGAGACTGCCATCCCTTCCCTACTTGTCTAATTGATCTTGCCTCACTTCTTTGCCAATACTGTACAACCTAATGGATCTTTGCTTCAACTTCTCAGATGTTTGCCTCACTTCACTCCAAACAAAAGCTATGCTTAGAGCCTGCACTGTTACGTGGCATGAGCATTAGCCAACAATACAACCTAATGGATCATTGCTCAACTTCTCATGGAACAACAATACAACCTAATGGATCTTTGCCTCAACTTCTCACGGATGTTTGCCTCAGTCACTCCAAACAAACGCTATGCTTAGAGCCTACACTGTTACGGGTCATGAGCATTAGCCAACAACTACACAACCTTATGGATCTTTGCCTCAACTTGTCACGGATGTTTGCCTCACTCCAAACCTACAAGCCTACATGAGCATGAGCTGAGAATATTGTGTTGTGGATGTTTGCTTTTTTTCACACGAATGTCAGAAATTATTGTTTGGATTCTGTTGGCAATGTACTGTGAACAACTGCAACTGACAGTTTGTAGGTGTTTGCATAAATAAATAAATAGTTCTCAAATTTGCTGAAGTGGTCTTTGCTTTGAAGTCCAAAATAATTATTGTTTGGATTCTGTTCAGATGTACTGTGAGCCACGACATGCATTGAATGTGTGTAGGTGTTTGCATAAAAAAAAATAATAATTTCAAAGTTACTGAAGTGATTATGGGAGTGATCTTTGCAAAATGTAAAAAATACATGTATGTTTATTTGTCCCGTTAATATTTGTGCTTTGCCATATATGTCTTTGTCCATAATGTCTAACAAAAGGTGAGTTATCCAGGTAAGTATTTGAATGAATGCATTGTTTTCAGATGCTGACATGTTTTTTGCTTCTGGTCTTTGCTAAGTGTTGTTCAAAGTAACAAACTAACTAACTAAAAAATAAATAAATAAATAAATTCATGTATGTTCACTTGTCCTGTCTATACCGTAATTGTGGTGTGCTTGTCCTCGAGATCTACGTTTGTCTTCGTCCGCAATATGTGTAACAAAGGCTTGCTAACTAACAAGAAATGTTCTTTCCCCCGCTTACATCGTCTCCTGTTTTGTCCCCACTCATGGCCTGTACCTTGACGCGGTGAGTGGGCTTTCAACTAAACAGGTCTTGCTTTTCTGTGCTTAATATGTGTGACGTGTTGTTGGTCTGCCATGTTTTAACATGTCTAAATGCAAAGACACCATTGTTGCCTCTATCTGGTAAGTGTTACTGGTGGTTATATTTACCTGGCAAAGCTAATCTCACATCCTAACCATTTGCTGCTGCTGGCAACATTTGAGAAAGCACACTCTTGCAGTTTCTCCGAGGAAATGCAATCTAGTTTTCTTTTTTTTCCCACCGCCCCTTTGGCGACCCTCACTTCAATGTTGAGACCCTAAATTGGCCCTCACCTATCAACACCAGATTCTCTCAAAAAATGGAAATTATGAAGATTCCAAATAGGCAACAACAGGGCCTCTTCCTTTGGCCATGGGCTGTAGGCTACACAAGCAATCTTTACTTTTATCGTCTTTAACCGTTAGAGTATTTGGTAAAATAGTCAAGACATTTTAAAGATATAGCAAAACATTATAAACATTTAGACATTTTAAATATATAGAGTTGTGTAACATAATGCCTTTGAGAATACCAAGTAAAAGTAAACTAAAAAGCCTCTAATTATAAAATACATGACTTATACTTACAGCAAATGATTTGGGTTGTTTCACAGAACTTCAAAAGGAACTCGACAGTTGTATGAGCTATATCTGTTGAGATGGCTCCAATGGTTCCAACAAATGGCTTCTTGAATGATCTTGAACGCTTGAGAGACTTGGCCCTAAATAAGCAAATAACAGTACTGTATATTGTGGAACATAATGCATCTAAAAATTCCCAATAAAAGTAAACTAAAAAGCCTTTCTTAAAAGTATACTTACAGCAAACGAAAACGTTTTTCACAGAATGTGACAGTTGAGTTCATTTGCAAAAAGCCTCTAAAAGCCATTTGGCTAAATATTATAACTCTGCTATAATTCCAAATTGAATTGTTTTGGTCTGATTTGTTTGTGCTTGATAAAAAAATATTTATATTGTAGTTTGACTTCAATTACCTGGAAATTATTAATAAAACTAAAGAGTTTATGAATATTTAGGAAAATGGATTTAGAGGCTTTTGCAAATGAACTCTTCTGAAGATGGCTCCACCAAATGGCTTCTGGAATGAGTTTGAACAATCCACACAAGCAGTCGAAAATATATTCCTTGGCGGAGGTAAAAAAAAAAAAAAAAAAAAAAAACAGCATGACATCAGCCAACTTGAAGGGAACCACCCTTTTTTGTCTTCTCAATTTGATGACATTTATTGGGAAGAACATTACTGCCACCTAGCCTTGGCTAATGGATCAATCTCACAATAAATCAAAAGGCTGATTCAAGGCAGCACAAATACAATTATGTATTTTGACGCGAGTGTGACGTGTGTAAACAATGCGTGTGTTGTCACGACCAGGCTCAAAGCCGTGACAAAAATGGAGACAATTCGAGGGGTTAGTGTTAATAAGAAAATAATTTATTTACAAAAGATATTTATAAAAAGAAAGTAACAAAACAAAAGCCAAAAACACGCCTCAGCCATCTCTTGGGCCTGCTGCAGCCAAGCCATGGACAGCCCTCACAGGCGAAGTGAGCGGGGAAGAGGGAGAGAGAGAGAGAGAACACTCCCACAGGCTAGCCTATAAAGGTACACCCGGGCCCAGGTGTATCAATCAGGAGCCTGTAAGACACAGAAGACAAGACAGGGACACCTAGTGCCCCGGTGGACCCCTGCAGCAAGACAGGGCAACGGCCATGGCACAGGCACCCATGGTAGAGGGGCCGTGACATACCCCCTCCCATAAGAGCAGGGTTCCACTGGGCACTCGGGGAACACACAACACACAAGGATGAACAATACCCAACCCCGGTCAAAATCCAACCCCCGTCATGTGAAACATTACTCAAAAAACAATAAATAATATTATACTACCTGACATACTTAGTTTATACTACCTGAGATTAATTGTTAATTATACTACCTGATATAAATAGTTAAATATACTACCTGATATTTGGTTGCAACTCACCAACCTTGGGATGGATTCCACAAAGCCACCCTACCATCTCCACCCAACTACCCAGCAACCCCGGTACCTGAAGAAGCAGTTTAAGAGCAGGAGGAGGGATAGACAGAGGACTTTGGCATTAGAAAACAACCTCAAGGACAGGCTGCCCTTGACAGAGCATCGGCTACAATGTTCTGTGTGCCTTTAATATGGCGGATCTCCAGGCAGTATGACTGTAGAAACAGAAACCATCGCATTAGTCTTCGGTTGGGGCAGGGCAAAGAATGCAAAAACGTAATCGGATTGTGGTCCGTATAGACCACCAAAGGAACACCAGAATCAACATAAACATCAAAATGTTGTAACGCCCACACCAAAGAAAGTGTTTCTTTTTCAATAACAGAGTAGTGTAACTGATAAGAATTGAATTTTCGTGAAAAATAGCTTACGGGGCGCTCCACACCCTCACCATCAGTCTGGAGCAACACTGCTCCAGCACCAACGTCGCTAGCATCGACCTGCAGTGTAAACGGCTTATCCAGACAGGGAGCTGCTAGAACAGGAGACACACACAAAAGACCTTTCACATTGTCAAAAGCTTGCTGACATGACACAGACCAGATGTATTTGGACTTTGCTTTTAACAGATCGGTCAGGGGCGCTACGACAGTTGAGAAGTTCTTGCAGAAACTGCGGTAGTACCCTACCAACCCGAGAAACCGCATAAGCTCTTTCTTAGTAACAGGCACAGGGTACTGCTCAATAGCTGAAACCTTAGCCTGTACCGGACGCACCTGTCCCTGACCAACTTGCCTGCCGAGATAGGTGACAGTGGCCCTGGCGAACTCACACTTCGCCAAGTTCACTGTCAAATTCGCCGCACGCAAGCGGTCGAACAGCTGTCGAATACGTTCCAAGTGGACCTCCCAAGTGTCACTGTGGACCACCACATCGTCCAAGTACACAGCACATCCCTTAAGACCGGACACTACCATGTTCATTAAACGTTGGAACGTTGCCGGAGCGTTCCGCAAGCCAAAACTCATAACTGAATAGGAAAACAAACCAAAAGGTGTAATAAAGGAAGAAATCTCTCTGGCTCTGGTAGTCAAAGGGACCTGCCAGTAGCCTTTGAGTAAATCAAATTTGCTAACAAACCGAGCTGCCCCCACTTGATCGACACAATCCTCCATACGAGGAAGGGGGTATGCATCAGGTTTTGTAAGCAAATTGACCTTACGGTAATCTGTGCAGAATCTGGGGCTCCCATCAGATTTTCCAACGAGCAGACAGGGCGACGCCCAACTAGAAGAAGAAGGCTGAGCAATGTTATTTTCAAGCATATAATTAACTTCATCCTCCATCACACGTCTTTTTTCGTCAGATACCCTGTAAAAGCGCTGCCGGATTGGCTGGGAATCACCTATGTCGATATCATGCTCAATGAGGTGTGTACGAGTTGGAATGTCACCAAACAAACACAAATACTCCCTAATTAAAGCAGAAAGCTGAACAGATTGCTCCGGAGACAAATGCTCGAGCAAGTAATCCAGGCTAGCCAATGTTTCAGAGTTCCTGAGTCTACCCCGTAGCCTAGTCTCATCAGGGGCAGACACCCCATCGTCATCCTGCACAGCCAGACTGCTAGACATATACCCTCTCACTGTATCTGCCATCAGCACTGGGTTTGCAGTCTGCTGCTGAGCACTCCCTTCCCCTACAGATGCCTGTGCCACGCGGTTGTAATATGGCTTCAGAAGGTTAACGTGGCACAGCTGAGTTTTCTTTCGACGCCCTGGAGTCTGAAGCACATAAGTTAAATCAGATGTCTGGCGAAGCACAGTAAAGGGTCCGAGAAACTTAGCTTGAAAAGGGGAACCAACAATAGGCAGCAAGGCTAAAACCTGATCACCTGGGAAAAACTGACGCACTTCAGCCTTACGATCGTACAGACGTTTCATTTTAACCTGAGAGGAGGACAGCTTCTCCTTAGCCATCTCGACGGCCACAACCAACCGACGCCGGAACCCGTTGACGTAATTCACCAGATTCTGTGGAGGTTCAGACAGAGTTACAGAGTCACAAAGCACATCCAGGGGCCCACGCACATTATGCCCAAACACCAACTGATTAGGGCTAAAACCAGTGCTCTCTTGAACAACTTGTCTAGCTGCTAACAACAACCATGGTAAGCCCTCCTCCCATTCCTGCTGAAGCTGAACACAATAGCTACACAACATCGCCTTCAAGGTCTGATGAAACCTCTCCAAGGCCCCTTGACTCTGCGCGTGGTACGCAGAAGCCTGGTTATGTTTCACTCGGAGCTGCTTCAACACCTGAGAAAACATGCGTGATGAAAAATTGGAGCCGCGATCACTCTGTATGATCCTTGGAATCCCAAAAATGGAAATCAATTGTGTAAGCGCCTTAACCACTGACCTGGTAGAAATGACACGGAGTGGATATGCCGAAGGATATCTAGTGCATTGACACATCACAGTTAACATGTACTTGCACCCCGACTTGGACAGAGGCAAGGGACCAACACAATCTATTATGAGATGTTCAAAAGGCTGGGCTAACACAGGAATAGGAGCGAGCGGAGCTGGCTTAATAACCTGATTAGGCTTCCCTGTAACCTGACAGGTGTGACATGTTTTAATATACTGAGATACATCCCGCTTCAACTTTGGCCAAAAGAAATACCTGAGAATGTACTCATAAGTCTTCCTGACGCCAAGATGTCCTAGTTGATCATGTGATGTACTCAGTACCTCTTGACGAAATTTACACGGCAACACAATCTGAAAAACAGGATCCCCCACAAAATTCTCTCCAAGCGGAGCCCATTTCCTCACCAACAGGTCACCTTGCAAAACATATCCTTTGACAGCACTCTTACCGTCAACCGCCGACAGCACTTGGTCAAACAGCTCACCAAGGGTAGAATCAGCACGCTGCTCTGCTGCCAATTCACTGCGTGAGACAGACAGGAGAGACTCTGGCACAGACACAGCAATATCCACATCCTCGCTAACACAATCCAGCTCTGGCTTTGAATCAGCCTGCGCACGACTCATGGCACGGGTAACTGCACAAGCCGTAAATACATCAGGAAAATTCTGTGAGTTAGCATCAGAATCAGAATTCAAAACGGGAGAAGTGGTTACAATGGGAGATGGTAACTCAGCCCAAACACGACTTCCTGTCAAACAGTTGCCCAAAAGGATATGCACCCCTTCGATAGGCAGTGCTGGTCGGACACCCATAGACACTTCACCCTGAAGAAAGCCACAGTTAAGTACAAACTTATGTACAGGAACAGACAACACATTCAGACCCATGCCACGCATCAAAATCATGTCCCCTGTATCAGAACACTGAGAAAACGGCAACACAGAGCTTACCACAAATGAATCAAATGAGCCTGTATCTCGCAAAATTTTGACAGCTACCTTTGTATCACTTCCCACCAGTGACACGTAACCTTCAGACAGAAATGGCGAGAAGTCTGGCCGCTCACAGCCACCATCAAAAACTTGCTCCTGCTGACAAGGAAAAACAGAGGGGAACACAGGCCGAACACAAGAAACACCAGCATCTAGAGTGTTAATAGATGTAGTTCCAATTGGAACAGCTAGGGCATTAGGTTTTACTTGTCCATAAACATTAGGCCTAGCAGATGACTTCACTGGGCATTCAGCTTTCCAATGTCCCCTACCTTTACAGTAGTTACATATTTTACTTGAATCAAATGGTGGTGGGCCGCCAGCAGCACTGTTGAACTTACCCTGATTAGACTTCATACCTCCATCCCAACGCTTACCTGACTGGAATTTATGGAAGCCATCACCATTACCATTGTGGGCTCTGTGTGCACGCTCACGGTGTGTTAACACATACTCGTCCACGAGGGAGGCAGCCTCAGCCGCAGTCCTCACCTTGTGTTCACTCAAATAAGTTGCTATGTGACCTGGAACAGAGTTTTTAAATTGCTCCAAAACAATTAAATCACACAGTGCCTCATGTGTGTCAACATCAAGAGAAGAGCACCACCTGTTAAAGTGTGTTGTTAAGTCCCTGGCGAATTCCATATGCGTCTGCCTACTCGTTTTCTCCCAAGTTCTAAATTTCAAACGATATGCTTCAGGCACTAACTCAAATGCTTTTAATACCGCTGACTTAACAGATTCATAAACACGACTTTCAGCAACAGTGAGCGCAGAATATGCTTCCTGAGCTCTCCCAGTCAACATACACTGCAACAATAATGTGCGCTCAGAATCGGACCAACGCCGGTCATCTGCTACACGCTCAAACAGAGTGAAAAAAGTATCAGGGTCACGTTCAGAAAACGGTGGAACCAAGCGCAAATTAGTTCGGACATCAAAAGTACGCGCTGAGGAATCATGCCCACCATTACCAAGCTGACGCACACTGCGCTC
>JAODXP020001782.1:0-2500 GCA_027497455.2 Sardinella longiceps | reverse complement strand
CTCTTTATCCCCCTCTCTCCCTTTCTCTCTCCCTTTTCCTTTCTCTCCCTCTCTTTCTGTAACTCATTCTCCTCTACTCTATGCTCTCTTATTTAATCCTTTGTCACATTCTGTGAGAAAAAGATCCATGTTCACACCTCCAGCGACACACACACACACACACACACACACACACACACACACACACACACACACGGCTCCTTCACAACCCTGTCAATTATGCGTGATGACTCTCTCTTTCCTCCTCCACTCTTTCATGTCTCTCTCTCTCTCTCTCTCTCTCTCTCTCTCTCTCACTTCACTTCTGTATCCCCCTCTCTTTCACTTCCGTATCCTCTCTCTTCTCCATCTTTCTCTCTGTCTCTATCATCATTTTCTATGTCTCTATCCATCTTTCTCTCTCTCCATTTTTGTATCTCACTATCTTTCTCTCTGTTCCTCCCCATCTCTCATCTCTGCGTTCAGTTCAGTTCAATTCAAATGAGTGTGTGTGTGTGTGTGTGTGTGTGTGTGTGTGTGTGTGTGTGTGTGTGTGTGTGTGTGTGTGTGTGTGTGTGTTTTATGGGGGATCTCCATCTGTAGTCATTAGAGCAGGCTGGGCCCTCTGGACGTGTGCGTGTGTGTGTGTGTGTGTGTGTGTGTGTGTGTGTGTGGAAGGGTAGGGGGGAGCTAATGGTATCAGACAGCTGGGACACACTCAGCACTGAATACACACACACTCAAACACACACACGTAATTGTCGGGAGGTACAGCAGTGTACCAGCAACCAGTCAGATATGTAGATTCAGTGTGTGTGTGTGTGTGTGTGTGTGTGTGTGTGTGTGTGTGTGTGTGTGTGTGTGTGTGTGTGTGTGTGTGTGTGTGTGTCTGGCGGCAGCACGTAATCCCCACAACCCTCGTCTTACCAATGCTTCTAACTTCTGAGTTTGAAGCCTCGGCTTTGTAGCGCATTAGCAGATAGAGATGCTATATAGATGTTTAGCATGTTATAACATTTAAACACACACACACACACACACACACACACACACACACACACACACATGCCGGTAATGATGAAGAGCATTGTACACTGTCTCGAGTCTTTAGCAGATGGAGTTGCTGCTGTATGACATGTTATAAAATAGTATTATGATGCTTCTTTATGCAGTTATAACACAGCCTTTATAATCACAGCCTGTATGCAGTTATAACACAGCCTGTATGCAGTTATAACACAGCCTGTATGCAGTTATAACACAGCCTTTAGTAACACAGCCTGTATGCAGTTATAACACAGCCTGTATGCAGTTATAACACAGCCTTTATAACACAGCCTGTATGCAGTTATAACACAGCCTGTATGCCGTTATAACACAGCCTGTATTATAACACAGCCTTGTTTAGAATGCTGACTCTGACTCTGTCTGGATGCTGTTCATTTACTAATCGGTCTCTCTCTCTCTCTCTCTCTCTCTCTCTCTCTCTCTCTCTCTCTCTCTCTCTCTCTCTCCCTCCCTCCCTCTCCTTCTCCCTCCCTCCCCCCATCTCTCCCTCTGATTTTCCATCTAGGTAAGCCCTTCTCCTGAGCCTACGTGTGTGTGTGTGTGTGTGTGTGTGTGTGTGTGTGTGTGTGTGTGTGTGTGTGTGTGTGTGTGTGTGTGTGTGTGTGTGTGTGTGTGTGTGTGTGTGTGCCGGTGTCCAGTCCATGCAGAGTGTGAGGACAAATGAAGGGGACACAGCTTCAACTCATGCTGGGTTAGTGTGTGTGTGTGTGTGTGTGTGTGTGTGTGTGTGTGTGTGTGTGTGTGTGTGTGTGTGTGTGTGTGTGAGAGTGTGTGTGTGTGTGTGTGTGTCTGAGAGTGTGTGTGTGTGTGTGTGTGTGTGTGTGTGCCGAGAGTGTGTGTGTGTGAGAGAGAGAGAGAGAGAGAGAGGGAGAGAGAAAGAGAAAGAAAGAGAGAGAGAGAGAGAGAGAGAGAGAGAGGGAAAGAGAGGGGAGAGGGAAGAGAGGGAGAGAGGAAGAGAGAAGAGGGGGGGAAGAGATGAGAGAGAGAGAGAGAGAGAGAGAGAGAGAGAGAGAGAGAGAGAGAGAGAGAGAGGGAGAGAGGAAGAGAGAGAGAGAGAGAGGGACAGAGAGAGAGAGAGAGAGGGAAAGAGAGAGGAAGAGAGGGAATGGAGAGGCAGATGGCCAAGGGCTCCAAAAGCTCTAAAGCAAATTCAGAAAAGCAGATACACACACACACACACACACACACACACACACACACACACACACACACACACACTGGAAGGTCACAAACACTAACTGCCATACATACACTGGGAGATCATACGTAAACTAACGGATACACATGCACTGGAAGATCACACACACACACACTACACACACACACACACACACACACACACACACACTGGGAGATCATACACACATACTGACAGATCACACACAAACTGTAGGGATCTACTGCTCTCTCTCTCTCTCTCTCTCTCTCTAGCAATACGTAACTGAACGAAGTA
>JAODXP020001780.1:0-24113 GCA_027497455.2 Sardinella longiceps | reverse complement strand
AACAAACACATCATTTAAGGAGACACACTCTGGTAAACCATGAAAAAAGCAAAATAAATTATTATAAATGACAGAAAGGTTAACAGACTACTAAGTGAAAATCAGCTTGCAAACTGTAAAGCCTACCGATTGGCTCAAAAAGCATCTCATCACGCACAGAATTAGTTGATGACAGGTTTGGCATCAATCACTTATGTTATGACCACATATGCAACAAACACATCATTTAAGAAGACACACTCTGGTAAACCACGCTTGGCAACATGTACACCACCAATAGTATGTTGTTGCGAATAATGTTACAACAGGCAGAATTATTATGTAGTATGCAAAGCTGTAGACACCTGAACAACGGATTGTGTTGTTATCGGTATCGTTATCCATTGTAGCCATCACAATAGCCCCTGCAGAGAGACATACAAAACACCATAAATGTCTTAAATAAAAAAATTCATAGTGTACAGGTATGGAGGTTCACCACTACCACTTTTCCTGTATGTTGTTTATAAGAAGGATTTCTAAAAGCAAGTTGGATCCAACACCTTTTTGATTGATCATTTTGTGATTTATTTTTTACGCCTCTCCCTGTAGTGAAGATGCATAACTATTATTATTACCTCCGACAAGGAGGTTATGTTTTCGCCAGCGTGTTTGTCTGTCTCTCTGTGTGTGTGTCTGTCTGTGTACAACATGTGTATTGGGATGAGTAAGAACTTATTCGGTTTTAGTGGCGATCGGTGATGTAGAACACTATCTGTGACCACATTGCCTTGGTGGAGGTCTGTGCTCTCTGACTCTGAGCGCTTTTGTAGTTGTAGCGGTCAGAATCAAACATTACCACTTACAAGAAATCGGTCTTTGCCTTCTGTTCCCATGCTGCCACATGGCTGTTCTTTATTTGTTTGATTGTGTTAATTAATTTATTATTGTGTGTCTTTGGAGTGCTGTACCATGAAGCAGTGTCTGTGCCCATACACGAGTGTAGTTACCTCCGCCAAGGAGGTTATGTTTTGCTTGGCGTGTGTGTGTCTGTGTGTGAGTGTGTCTGTGTGTGTGTCTGTGTACAAGATAACTCGAAAAGTACTGCACGGATTTGGATGAAATTTTCGGACGTTTGTATTGGGACAAGTAAGAACTGATTAGATTTTGGTGCCGATCGGTGATCCAGAACACCAACAGTGACCACATTGTCTTGGCGGAGGTCTGCGCTCTCTGAGTGCTTCTCTAGTTCCTACTGTGACCGTGAATCTGTTTTTTACTAGGGATGTACTGAATTCAGATTTTTGGGATTCGGCTGAATACCAAATCAACTGTCTGAGATTTGACCAAGTCCAAATCCTAGAATATTCATCCGAACATGCAGGGCCAGTGTTAGCAATTTGGGTTATCTCTCTTCGAGTGCTGATTTAACCGAATAAAACCCAAACGATAATCAACCCTACGTCTAATGCATGCTGGCCAAGCACTACAGACAAAATAAAATTTTCCAATTCTCTATTTGCTGTCTGTCTTCAGAAGATCATACTCTCTATTAAATTAAAGTGTACAAAAGACTTGATGTGAGAGAGGTTGTGTGGGATCTGTCAGTTGTGTCATCAGCAAGTGCCCATTATCCAACTCACTTTAGGGTCATTGAACATCTGTTAAATAATATGGAGACTGAAATTTCTATAGGCCTGTGCCTGCCCATGGCTACTGATAATTTTGCTGAAGAAAGTATTTCAAGCATTGTCTGTGTTGCAATGTGTAGCAT
Source organism: Sardinella longiceps (assembly GCA_027497455.2). Classification (NCBI taxonomy): domain Eukaryota; kingdom Metazoa; phylum Chordata; class Actinopteri; order Clupeiformes; family Clupeidae; genus Sardinella; species Sardinella longiceps. The sequence goes on along the minus strand of JAODXP020001780.1, from coordinate 22,360 downwards.
GTGAACAGAAAGTTATTATTAGGCTACTTATTGTATACAAGTCAGTGATGGGGACTGGGACTCGAGACTTGGACTTGGACTTGACTTAAGTCGCTCATTCTGGAGACTTCAGACTTGACTTGGACTTGCCCTCAATGACTTGAGACTTGACTCGGACTTGAGCCTTGTGACTCGTGAACAGTGTTCATTTCATTATTTTGTGAATGTTTGTTATGGGAAAGCACAATATTTCTTGTTAGGTGCAATGTAACTCATGCATACAACTGCATTCTAAATTTTCTCAGGTCTAACATTACAGTTGATTTGTCAATAGCAGATTGTGTGCATAATTATGTCCACCCTCACCCTGTCAAAGGGAATTTTTTTTTCCAAGATTCAAAAAGGCTCGACTTGGGGAGAAGACTTGAGACTTGACATGGACTTGGCAGGCTCGAGACTTGACTTGGCATTGCGCCTCAGGACTTGGGACTTGACTTGGACTTGAGTACAACGACTTGAGACTTGACTTGGACTTGGAAAAAATGACTTGTGAACATCACTGAATACAAGTTAATTATTGCAGGATTTTCTTTTTTCCCTTTCCTCTCCATCTGTCCATGAGTCAACAGTCTGTTCCAATTCGCGCACTTCAGCCCTTTGTGTGCTTCGTTTGAGTGTGTAGGGCTAATGAAGTGCACCGCAAGTACCCAGATGGTGCCCTATAACGGTCAAAATTTCGGAGTGTCCAACGATGGACACTTCTCGCACTTTATCGACGTCATCTTGGCAACGTAACGGAAGAGGTATGACAACCGGCAACTTTTCAAAATTGATCTAGCCGGTATTTACCGTTCGTATGCTAAGCTAACAACAAGTTTAGCAATAATAGCTAGTTTGGTCTACGTTAGCCTACGAAGCTTGTGGAAATGGTAGCCTTCAACACAACACTGTTACCAACGTCGCGATTGTAACGCCCGGAAAGTGCGGCACGAAGTGCTCCATTTGGGACAGCCCTTATCTGCCGAAATTCATGCACTTTACCAGCAAGTGTGTAGTGCTCATAGTGCACTATACTGGAGTGCACTCGCGAAGTGCACGGATTGGAACACAAGATTCTGTCAAGATTCATCCGAGTAGTACACCCCAAATTGTTACACTACAAACTGTAAAATAAACTGAGGAATTCTGCTCTGGTTTATTTGTGTTGTTGATTTAAGTGTTAAAATGAATGGTATAGGTCAAGTCTATTTCATTCTTCATTCTACCACACTATCCTGAGGATTTATTATTTTTTATATATTTATTAATATTTATTAATAAATATTTTTTAATGTGCTGCAGGGTTGACTTGCTTTCTTACCAGTAATAATCCAGGAGATAAGGAAGACGGTGACAAAACATCGCCAAGCTCTGCGGGTCCATTTACGGCGTCTTACGCGGGGCAAGAAGGACATGGCGACCAGGAGCAAGCTGACAGCCCCAGTCACCAGTAAGTAAATGGGTAGGTATATCTGTCGTCTGCAGTACTCTAGGTTCATAGAACCTAAGGAAAGAAAGGAGAGTGATTGGATGAGAGCTGTATGCAAGTTTTAATTTTTATGTTGGGTTGGATTTTATATGAAACACTTACCAAGTAAAACCTGGGTGAACGGTACGACAGACCCCCCTGCCTTCGCACCAACTGTAAAGAGACATTAAATGGCCTCATAATTTCCTTCTCTGTGTCCTGTGACTGATTCAAATGAGGAAACTATTCACATTACTGACTGAAAACGGAATAAATCATTTTCATGTTATTTCTAAACTAGAAAAGCGTTCTGAGAGCGCAGACCTCCGCCAAGACAATGTGGTCACAGATGGTGTTCTGGATCACCGATCGGCACCAACATCGTAACACTTCTTACTTGTCCCAATACACACATTGTCCGAAAATTTCATCCAAATCCATACAGTACTTTTCAAGTTATCTTGCTCACGGACAGACACACAGACAGACAGACAGACACACAGACAGACGGACACACACACGCCAAGCAAAACATAACCTCCTTGGTGGAGGTAACAACAATAAATACTATTTCTTGAGGGTAATAGTTTAGTTTAGTTTAGTTTATATTTTTATTTGACAGGAGCCATGCATAGAACAGACATCTACACCATATTTAGCTAAAGCTAATTTACGTCTGTTGTCCCTGGACAGAAGGCTTAAAAAACAAACATACAATAAAAGACAAAACAAGGCTACGCTAAAAACACCAAGGACACACAGCACACAACATGTAACAATATCACACAGCATATAACATGCAACATATAAAAATGACAATGCTAATAAAATAAAACGACTTTCTGATTATGATGAGATTTGATGGTACGACTTAAAATATTTTAATGAAATGGTAAAATCTTGTGTTCATTTCTATATAAATTACTCTTATATAAATTACATAAAATCAGGGCTATAAAATGCATTATTGCTTGTTTCAATTTATTACAATGCAGCCTAATATCTACTCCAAGAAGGAAGATGCATCAAATAAAAGAGGATCAGTTTATTGTGATGGAACTATGTCAAGACCATGCCATACCATACTCGAATCATGAAAATTCAACAGAGGCTAATTGAATTTTGCAGATTTAATGAGCTGTAATGAACTGTAGGTCTACATTTCAGATATCATAAAATGGCAGAGGGTGGAGAGCTGCTGTGTTTGATCTTACCTATACTCCCTGCTAAAACACTCAAATCTCAAACTCCACTTAACATAAAGATAACATGTAGACAGTACAATAATACAGTACACTAATTACTCAGCAAAACAAAGTTGCTACACATTTTACCAAGCACTCCCTTTATCAGGGGTAAATGATAACATGAGGCATGACATTAGATTAGCTTCTGGCTACTTTCTTAGTGCTTACAATAGATGTGGGCATCAAAATAAAAGATCCATATTAGGTCTATACTGTTATTGATAATGCATGGTGATAATTATGGTAGAAGATTAAGGTTGTTTAAATAATCAAGACTGTAACATGCTAAATCATCAACTTATTCTTTTGTGTTCAAAAAGTAAGAACTAAAGACCCAGGCCATTACACTTATTTTGACACCTTTCCCTTTACAGTTCCACATCCTGTTCAGCCTGCACCAAACAGATAATAGCTAGGGTAGATAAAGATAAGACAAAACACAAGTGATCAATAATTTCTAATAGCACGTTGACACGCTTGACAAAAAAGGTCTACTTTGAGTAGCCTACCACAGTTTAAATGGAAACGCCAGACCTGGCGTTACTGTGACCATATAATACCACATAGTCAGGGAGCCAAGGTCTCAAAAATGGGTTGAACCGGACACCGTCTGTTATACTTTTTATTTGTGTTTTTTCTGTTAATTTTGACCCTAAGAACCAATAATTGGAGGGTCTGCTCTGCCGGAAATATCGCGAAAAAAAAATTGTGCCCATTTTAGTGTATACAGTGTACTATTCATCAGAAAAATGTGAAAAATGTTTTTTTTCCCTCTTCTAATCCTCAGTCTCTGTCCAGAAATACATTGCAGATGCACAGAACACATGTACTGGCAACATCAACTGAAAAGAAAAATCTTAAAACACATTTTAATATGATTTCTCATCAGTTTTGTACAAAAAATGGCCGATTTTCTCACTTTTTCCAAATATTTTCATATTTACTTCATTGCTGGCAGTCCATATGTCATACTTTTCACCAAATGATATACTCATAGAGGTTACTGTATAAAAAAGTTTATAAAAATTCAACCAATATCATTTTAGGCTACTCTGAAATGTCCGAATGACATAGCCTACTGGATATTTAAAATGGTTGGCAGCACAGGGAATCCACGTGGAACTGCACTCTCTCCAGCACTGTTCACTTTGAACACCACAAACCTCAAGTACAACTCTGAATCATACCATATGAGATTCTCTAACAACACTGCAATTGTTGGGTGTCTCAAAGATGGCCAGGAGAGGGGGATACAAGAGCCTTGTGGAAGACTTTGTTAGATGTTGTAGTACTAACCTGCTCATCGTCCCAGTTCCCAAGAAACCCTCCATCACGTCATTGAATGATTACGGACCTGTGGCCTTGACTTCATTCACTGTGAAGTCCTTTGAATGTCAATTAGTCAATAGTACTGCCTCATCTCAAAAACATCACCATACTGTACGTCATTAGTTGGACCCCCTGCAGTCTGTCTATAGGGAAGTGGAAGTGGATGATGCAGTGAACATGGCTGTATTTCATTCTGCAACACCTTGAACAGCCTGGGGCCTGTGCTACAGTTCGGTTTGTGGACTATCATACCTTTTTTGGATTATCATGCCTAAAATTCTTACCACCAAAGTCTCTGAGTTCATTTCCTGCCATCTGTCAGTGGCTCTCCATCTTCCTGACTGGCAGGAGAACTCCTCGAACAACCTAGAACTCAGCACTCTATAGCTCTGCTCTCTAACTATAGGGTGTGGACACATGTCAGGCGGGCACAAGACGTCTCCTTGCTATTGACCAATAGTTACATGTAGACTCTCAAGTTTCAGGGATCCATCATCTCCCAGAATCTAAAATGGGAGATCCAAATTCTTCAACGGTATCCTCAAAAAGGCCCAGGTAATACTTCCTACGAACTGTGGAAATATGGCTCACCACAATTTGTATTGGCCATCTTCATCATCATCTACACTGCTGTCTTCTACACTGCTGCATATTCATCACAGTGCGGTTTGGAGCATCCACTAAACAGGACAAGCACAGACTACTATACAAAATTTGGTTGAAGGAAAAGTCATTGTGCACCCCTAATATTCCTATTAAGGATACAGTTTTATATAAAATCCTATAATCTTTATCATATCACCATCTGATAAAAGTCCTTTACATATTGTTTTTTTTTTCTGTTTCATGTCGGAAATGTGACTAGGAATACTTATATTTTGTAAACCAACAAATAAGATAATAATAAAAAAAATAAATAAATAAAAAAATAAAGAAAGAAGACGTGCTGATAATCAAGTCCTCATTATGTTCAAAGTGGCATAACTTCCAGAGGACCTAGAAACAAAATGTATTAACTTTTGTTATTCATACTAGGTTTCCAGTATGTGGAAACATGGCTTGTTGAGCTTGTTGCTTGCCAATTAGTTGATAGCCCAACTAGTAATCATCCCATTTACACTGATTCTGGTTGGATTTTTATAATAGTTGGTTGGGAAGTTAGTTGGGAATAGTTGATTGACAATGTTGACAAAGTAAAGTAAAGAAATATTGAGAAAATGCCTACTTTTAGCACTAAATGGAGGGGAAATCATACATAATTATTAAATATTTATGTATTTAAGTATTTTTTTTTTTTTTTTTTCAATTAATGTTGTCAGCACATGCATTCTGTGCATCTGGAATGTATTTTTTTGACAGCCACTGAGGATTTAAGGGAAAAAAAAGTTTTTCACATTTTTCTGCTAAATATTGAAGGGTGCATACACTAAAATGGGGACAACTTTTTTTCGCGATATTTCCGGCAGAGTAGACCCTCCAATTATTTGTTCTTGGGGTTAAAGGTAACCAAAAAAACAAAAATGAAAAGTATAACAGACGGTGTCGGGTTCAACCTATTTTCTTGAGCTTTTTTGACCTTGGCTCCCTGACTAACAGCAAAATCAACCAGCACGGAACTGTCCGTAACAAAATGTAACAAACTAAGTTAAGTTGTTTTGAGCTTCGTGATAGATCAGCTGTTGGTGTGCCTTTCTGTACTGGATTACAGATTAGAAATCTTTGGGAATACGGTGCTGAAACTCGCTAGCATGTAGCAGCAGCAAACTTTTTAAACTATAATTAAAAGTTTATCTGGCTACTATGTTTTCCACTTGGTCTATCACAGACATCACTTATTCCACCAAGGACATAGCTAGGACGTATCGGGGTGAAGGAAAGGCTAAAGAGCATTTTCGCTATCATGTTTGAACGATTCATGCTGGATTTGTTGCCAATGCCATAGGCATAACATTGTAGAATATTGCTGCTACTCAAAGGTTTGACAGGCCAAGGCTCTTTAGTTACCGTTGATATATGTAGGATTGGTCAGTTGCCGTTCTTTGGGGGGGGGCTTAGCGAAGGGTCAATTGATTCATTAGCATTTTTGGTGTAACATTTACACTGAATAGAAATTGAAATAGGCAAAACATGTATTTTACAGCCCTGGGTCTGTGTAATTTTTATGAAATGACAGTTAATTACGTTAGTCAATATTATGAATTACCAACTTGTTACCATAAACTACCCTCTTATTACCAAATTGTAATGTAAAGTGTTGGCAAAATACTTACCGATTGAAGAAGAGCAATTACCATAATCATCATCATCATCAGAGTCTGAGTCATCATAGGTAGGCTGGATTGTGTTCCTCGGTGAAGGTCTGGTCTCTGTGGTCTCTACATGAACTGGAAGAAAAAAAGAGGAAATGTGAGGACAGGAAATGATAGCCTGACATGGTCCGTCTATAATACCCCTGGTCATTTGTATTCATGGTCTGGTGACAGTTTTCCGGGGAGGGTTTAGTCTGTTAACAGGCAACTGGCCAATAAGCAAAGCTGATCGGACAAGCTGTCCAATCGTTTCAAACCAGAATTGAGTGCACTCCTCCTGCCCTATAATCGCCTCAGTTCAAAGAACCTCCAGACCATGAATACGGATGAACAGAAGTGTTATGGCCGGCCATGACAGGCTAAGGAACCACATCCACTGAAATGCATACAAAAAAAACAACAACAATAACAAAACTCACAGTCTAGCCGTTCAAGTGCAACAGAGCCATGACCGGTAGGCTGGTGTGAAGTTTCTATTTGTACTGGAAGAGACAAGGAAACCGATAAGCACATCTACTGAAACCAGGGCTTTGAACCAGAATTTTTGCCAAATTTTCTTTTGTTCTGAACAGAAACAGTATTTTAACGTTTCTGGTTTTGGGTCCCATCCTAAAATTGACGTTACCAAACCGGTTAGAACAAAAAATAATGTTCCTAAACCGGTTAATAACGTTCTCTGTCAGCTGTTCATGTGCAATATGTTGCCAAAAATGATCTAACTACTTATTTAGGGCAAGAGAAGCTCATCACACTCATCAAACTCATTTAGCTCTTTGTTGTAGAAACTTGGGAATAGGAAAAGAGGCATAGCCTTACCAAACAACACAAAATATAAGCAAAGAAAAATTGTTCGTTTAGTTCGTTTAACACTGCTCAGCTTCTGTCTCTTGCTCTGCTCAACTCGCTGCTTTATTGGCCTACTACAGTATATTGAGTGTAGCCTTGCGATTGCCAAACTAAAATCACAAGTGATATTTAGCCTGGAAATCAACCTATTGCTTTTGTTTACGATGAGCTGATTATTGGCGCTACGAATGTCTGTCATAGCGGCTGACTGTACATAGCTCTTATACCAGAGCCACCACGTGACGTAAAATGCAATCAAGGCCTGCGCTAGTCCCTTTTTGTTCTGTGACACCGAAAGCAGGCGAGAAAATCCACCATGGTCACCATGCTGCTTTGCAGAGTGAAAAGAAATTGAGTGCTGATTCAAAGCAAAACTTGTGCAGTCGTGGTATGGACATGTTTTAGTCCATTTTTGTTTAGAATGCACGTTAAAAGATTATTCCATGCGTTACATTTATGTGTTTGGTATGGACATACAACAAAAGTAAGGACTTACGAACTGATAGCTGGGCTACGGTCAACTCCACCATTGGTTCCCGAAAGACTGTAAAGAGACATACAATGGCCTTTTCACAATAATAGTTTTCTCTCTCTTGAAGTATCCTGTTAGTGATTCAAATTAGAAGGAAAAAAACATCAACAGCAATAACAAAACTTACAGCGTGGCTGTTGAGTTGCAACCGAGCCATGCCCTGTAGGCTGGTGTGTGTTCCACAGCGAAGGTCTGTTCTCCATGGTTTCTATACTTGCATGTACTGGAAGAGACAAGGAAACCATGAGGACAGGAAATCATAACCACATACAGGCATGGACTGGCCATAGGGCATACAGGGTAATGCCCGGTGGGCCGAGAGTCATTTTTGGGCCGAAGCTGTAATTTACTCATAATTTTCATAAAGGATATTGGGCTAGTTTAATTAAATCTCTCACATTCATGCAATATGTCCAACTTACAGTGTTATTTTAGCTAGCCACAATGTTATTATTTTTCAATAAAATCATGGTGGGCCGCCATAGCCAAAAATGCCCGGGCCATTTCTTGGTCCCAGTTTGGCCCTGACCACATATAGATCATTTGAACACATCAATCCAGAGACCCTGCCATGGTGTCTGCCATGATGGAGGACTGAAGTGATGATTGTCTCTGTGTAACTTTATCCCATTTCCATAGAGCATTACTACACATACATTGCTCTTATCCCTTGACTGCTCAATTTCGTTGTGCGACCATTCTAGGGGTCCTCCTGGTTGCCCCATGCAGTGTTGTTTTAAGGGGTGCTCAAGCATGCTCATTTGGACCAGTGAAGAAGAATTAGATTAGTAAGGTCTGAGGTGCCGTTGACTCGATGTAACATGTTTCGCATTCGCGTTAGGTCTATGCTGTTTGAAATTCTTTCATTCCATTCAAAATATATTGCTGTTAGAAGGCTCGCTGTCTTGCTCCCGCCGTCTGTACATAAACTCGAGTTACCCTCTTTGACTAATTTTGTCGGGCCGTCTCTAGTTACAGTATATCGGTATAATTACTTCACCAGTATAATCTGATTCCCTGCAAGAATCAGACGTCCCTCTGATAGATGCCTTTTCCAACAAGTAGGGTGACAACCTAGCCTAGACTCTAGACGTACCCCTAGTGGTAGCAAATTTGAATTTGCACAGAGGTACGTCTAGAGGCCACTGATAGAAACCCGTTTTAGCCTTCCTCTGGAGGCGGATAACCAATCACAGCGCGGTATGTGTACAGGAAATCGTAAGGCGGGCTTTGTACAATGACGACAGCCCTACTATCGCCCCCTGGTGCTTTCCCACTATCTTACCCTCCCCGATACTACCGTCCAGAGCGTCGAGCTACTTGGCTCCCAGGCCCTCAACAAACTCTATCCCTGTTCACTGGCTACCACGCCCCCCTGTAAATAGAGTGTCCTATGGCGGAACAAACGCCAAAAACTTGCGCTCCCTGACGCTCTGTAAGACAGCAGAATCTATTCGGCGCTCGGACTGTCTAAATGCTAAATTCGCCCTATTCAATGCCAGGTCGATAACAAATAAGACTCTTATTTTAAATAACATTGTGTCATCTCATATGCTGGACTTATTATTCCTAACTGAGACTTGGCTAACCCCTGGTGACATCGCTCCTTTTGGAGACCTCTGCCCCTCCCACTACAGCTTTTTAAACTCACCTAGGCCGTCGGGCCGTGGAGGTGGTATAGCCACTATTTTTAAAACTTGTTTTAAATGTAAATCTGTGCCCATTGATGCTTACTCCTCTTTTGAAGTTCAAGTCCTAAAAATCAAAGTCCCAGCTACTATTTTATGCGCTCTTGTGTACAGACCCCCAAAAGCAAACAACCTCTTCATCCAGGAGTTTTCTGACCTCTTATCATTTTTAGCTCCACTGTGTGATAGACTCCTAATTTTAGGTGACTTTAACATCCACATATGTTGCCCAGACAAACCAATGGCTAAAGAATTTTTAAGTGTGATTGACTTTTGATCTCTGTCAGTCTGTCTCAGGTCCAACTCATCATAAGGGCCATACTCTGGACCTTGTACTATCCTCTGGCCTCTCTTTATCTGGCTGTGAAATGGTTGACACAGGCATATCTGACCATTCCCTAATTATATTTGATATTTCCCTGCCCCACCTCTTCTCAAGCTCTCCCCCACCAACAACACTGACCAGGCGCATAAACTCTGCCACTTCAGCAAAATTTGCAAACACTTTTACACTCTCTCAGTCACAACATATCTCTTCTGTCCTCTCGTCCTGTAATGATACTGAGGAGATTATTTGCCTATTCAATACCTCCTGCTCTGCCACTCTAGACACTGTGGCACCCCTAAAACCTGGACGGCGTAACCCCCCCTCCAGGCACACTCCATGGTTAAATGATGCCACACGCTCTGCCAGGCAAGCATGTAGGAGGGCAGAGAGAAAATGGTTAAAGGACAAGCTACAAGTGTCCTATGAGTTATTTAGGGAAAGTCTAAAGGTGTATCAGAGCACTGTTAGGGAAGCCAAAGAACACTATTATTCTGATATCATATCTAATAATGCTCACCGACCTAGAGTGTTGTTCAACACCATAAACATTATTTTAAATCCGGTCACTACTGCAGGCACAGTAACCCCATCTGTTGAAGCTTGCGAGCGCTTTTCCACCTTTTTTACCAACAAAATTGATCATATAAGAGCCAGCATCATCCCTCCTCCATCTGACCCCTCAGTCCCATATGTCAGTACCTTCCATATGGAAGAGTTTCAGCCAGTATCATGTAAACAGCTGACAGAAGTTGTCAAAAACATGAAGCCTACCAGCTGCCCTCTGGACATTCTGCCAGCCCGCCTTTTTAAAGAGGCTTTTTCTATCCTATGTCCTATTACCCTGGCCCTCATAAATAGTTCTCTTACAAATGCTTGTGTCCCCTCTTGTTTTAAACATGCCATTGTACAGCCCCTTCTTAAGAAACCCTCACTTGACTCAGATAACCTAAAGAATTATAGACCTATTTCTAAACTGCCTTTTATGTCTAAGATTCTGGAGAAAGTTGTTTTTAACCAAATTTCCTCTTATTTGAAAACATGCAACATATATGACAAATTTCAGTCTGGTTTTAGGCCCGCACATAGCACAGAATCCGCTCTGTTAAAAGTGCTAAATGATATATTTCTCACTGTGGACACAGGGTCCTGTGCAATTTTAGTATTGCTTGACTTAAGTGCAGCTTTTGACACCATAGACCACAACATCCTCTTAAATAGATTAGAGGAGGATGTTGGTCTTAAGGGGCATGTGTTAAAATGGTTCCACTCCTACCTAACAAACAGACAATTCTCTGTTAGGATGGGAGACTGCTCCTCCTCCCCCACTCCCATCAAATGCGGGATCCCCCAAGGTTCCATATTGGGTCCTCTGTTGTTCTCCCTATACATGCTTCCTCTTGGGTCTATTTTTAAAAAGCACAACATTTCCTATCACTGCTACGCTGATGACACTCAGTTTTACCTGCCAGCCTCACCTGTTCCCCACTCTGCAAATAGCCTCATCAGCTGTTTCAGTGACATCAAATGCTGGATGGCCAAGAATTTCCTCCAACTCAATGACAGCAAGACGGAGGTTATCATATTTGGCCCTTCTAGTTCAGCAACCAGTATTTCCCCTACCCTTGGTCCCTTATTTGCACATTTGCACAGTGAGGTTAAAAACCTTGGTGTTATTATGGATAACACTTTAAATTTTAACAAGCAGGTAGCAAATGTGGTCAGAGGCAGTTTTTATCATCTGAGAAACATAGCGAAACTGAAGCCAATTTTAGTATCTAAAGACCTTGAAACAGTCCTCCATGCTTTCATTACTTCCAGATTAGACTACTGCAATGCACTTTACCTGGGCCTCACTCAATCCACCCTTTCACGGTTACAGATGGTCCAAAATGCTGCAGCTAGGCTTTTAACTGGTACTAAAAAGAGGCAACATATCACCCCCATTTTAGCACAATTGCACTGGTTACCTGTCAGGTACAGGATTGATTTTAAGGTCTTGCTATTTGTTTTTAAAGCTCTTAATGGCCAGGCCCCTCTATACATTTCAGAACTTCTCCCACCATGTTCTGGCCCCAAATCTCTAAGGTCCTCATCCCAACAGCTGCTTTTAGTCCCTCGTACGCGCCAAAAAAACAAAAGGGGATAGAGCTTTTTCTGTTGCTGCTCCCAAACTCTGGAACAGTCTACCTGCACACATCAGATCTTCTCCCACCATTGAATGTTTTAAATCTAATTTAAAGACGCATTTCTTCTCTCTTGCTTTTAGCACCCCATGAGGTTTTAATTTTTATCTTATTTATTTACTTATTTTTTACTTTATTTTATTGTTTTAATTACCCAGAAATTGTCAGTCTTATTTTATTTGTGATCTCTTTTTTAGTGTTGTCAAGTCCTTTTATATAAATTATTCTTTTAAATTGTCTTTTGCTGCTCTTTTGCTTTTATGCATTTATGCTTTCTGTCTAAGTTAAGTTTATGTTTTTAATGTGTTTTTTACCTCATTATTTATGGTGTGTTGTGAAGCACTTTGGGGCCAACTATGTTGCATGTAAATGTGCTATATAAATAAAAATGACTTGACTTGACTTACTCAAACCAGAGCGGAATCGTCTTTGGCTTTAGTTTTGGACGAATTGCACTTGTCATTTTCTTTGAAAGTGAAACAAGAAAGTGCACTGAAGTTTTTCGTTCTGAAAAAGATGTCTTTGCCGTGTTACCGACGGGCTACGGGAAAAGTTTGATATACCAGCTGGTACCACTGGCCGGAACGCTAGCCTGTTACGTGGAGAGGCAGTTTGAAAGACAACGCAATCACCCACCCCTCCATTGAGGTACAGTCTATCAGTGGTCTTCAGACTATACATTCTTATGATATAGTCTGACGTGTCAGGCTAGTGACAACCTGTCCTTTTATTCAATTTGACTTAGGCTGGCTATTGCCTTCCTTTACAATTGTGCTTGATTCTCACATGCCTCCCTCATGCATCCCATCCTGGCCCAGCCAACAGAGCAGGTGTTGTGCATGCAGTGCAATAATACTACTTGGCTATCAGTCAAAGGGCCGTTCCAATCTTTATGAATTTATGGTTTACACTTCTGCAATGTTTCGAAATGACCTTTGAGCCCGATGGGCTTTCACCGCAGTACTGTATACATTATGTTCATGCTCACACCAGTATCATTCAAAGAAACAGAATATGAGAATGGTCATGGTCATGAAGCATTAGAAATGTTGGTCTATCTTATTGTCTCATCTGTATCATCAATTTGTATCAGTTTGGTCACTGAACCTACCTACCATTTAATCTGTAATAAATATGTTTGTATTTTTTGTGGGTTTCTGTCCTGTCCTATGCGGACGTAGCCTGTCTTCCTATGTACTGTGGTTCTGGGATTCTGGTCATGGATCCCGTTTGTATTGGCTGTAGCGAGCCTGAGCCAATCAGGCTATCAGTCAAGGTCTGAACCAATTGTTTTGAATTTAAATGTCTCAAGCAAGTAATCGTTTCTCAATAGCCAAGTTTCCAGACCCTGGTACGAAGAGAATCATCAACTGATGTAAAAAAGTTGGTTTCCATTGGGAGAAATGGCGTTATGGATGTGACGTTATGGACGTGACATCTGCAAAACCTTCCAAAACAATACAAAACAATTGTGAATGGTGGATTCTAACCTGTAACGACAGAAATAGTAATATAACAATAGACAATAACTGATAGCATTGCAGCTTTTTTTTTGTGTTATCACCCTCTTATGCCCTTTATAAGCCCCTCCATAGACTTACATTATGGCTGAATAGGGTAAAAATTGTAACAAACAGATATCTTTTTGAAACATGTTCAGTCGAATATTTACATTGAGACAATACTTTTTTGTATTGGAGGTTTTCTGAAAGATTTTGTATATCCATGTAGGTGAGACAAGTTTTAAGGTGAGGTTGACTTTTTCGTGGAATTGCCCATATATATAATAATAATATATAAACACTTTCAAGGGGTCAAGTATGTCATACTATTGGAAAAAAAAGAAAAACGGAAAAAAAAGGGTTTGGAATATAGAATGGAATATAGTCTTTCCGAGGGTAAATATTTTGAATATTTATGTAAATATTGTTTTAAGTTTTTAAAATTGTAGCAATCAAAATAAAGAAAAAGCATTGCTTCTGCATATCTTTCGGTCTATAGATCATCACTGGTAGGTCAGATAACAATTCTCAGGTTATATCAGAAATCTAAGTACACATCAAGGTCATAACAGAAGTACTGTATGTACACAACAAGGTCATATCAGAAATCTACACGTATGTACTGTACACGAAGTGTATATATATATTATAGTGTGTGTATATATATATATATTTTTTATTTTTTTTTAAAAAAAGCTATCCAGAACTGTAATGGCATATCTATCTCTGCACAATTCTTAGATTCTAAGACAAACATGTCCCAAGCAGAAATTGATTTTACATGACAAAGCACTAATGAATCATCTGACACAAGTTTGGTAGTGACCATTATCATAAAATTTTCTCATACTCACCAATTTTGGAAATCAAAAGTTGCCTCCCTTAAGAAAATGCTGACCTGAATGCAAATACTTGAGCACCTCTCTCTCTCTCTCTCTCTCTCTCTCTCTCTCTCTCTCTCTCTCTCTCTTTCTTTCTTTCTCTCTCTCTCTCTCTCTCTCTCTGTCTCTCTCTTTCTTTCTTCCTTTCTTTCTCTTTTGTGCTTCCTGTTCACAAAAAGAATGACTGTATACATTAAGTATTAAATGAATATTTTCATTTCTGCCTGTCAAAAAGAAGGTTGTTGTGAACAGATATACACGTATACTGGATGAGCCTATTTATGATTCTGAACAGACTGTAAATGTAAATGTTTAAACTGTAACTGAATGTCTGAAACTGATATTGAGAGTACAAAGGGAACTCCCAATGCCCTCTTGTGGTTAAGAAAATAATGCAATTTACAGGTAATAGAAATATGACATACAATGCTGTATTTAAAGGCGAGTGCCGGAGTGAATTCAAGCATAGCCCTGTTATAGGAGCTTGCTAAATGCGCTAGTTAGCGAGTGGAACAAAATAATTTGGTACGGCACAGACCGAACGCGAACGCAGAAGCGAACAGGCACTTTACACTAAATCAATGGGACCTGACTGTTGGAAACCGAAAGTAAGATCTGAGGTTACATTGACTCATTGTAAAGTGTTTTGCGTTCGCGTCTGTGCTGTTCGAAAATCTTTCATTTCATGTGAAATATATTGCTGTTAGAAGGCTCGTGCAGTTGGACTATGCTTAAACTTACTCCGGTATATTGCTGGATGAGAGAGAGAGAGAGAGAGAGAGAGAGAGAGTTTCTGCGCTGTGGGCACGATCGCGCACAGCTTATTATGGTTTTATGCATATGTGCGCCAAAGGATAAAAGCTTTATCATTAGCTACATTCATTTAATAAAAGCTGCAACTCGCGAATTAATATAAGACAAGGTAATGTAGCCCACTACTTCTTGAATTTTCCACGAGATGAAAAAAGTACTTATCTTACCTCGTCTATTTTTGCAATGGCATTTTCATGGAACTTGGTGATATGCAGATTTAGACCTGGCATATTATTTTGCACAAAAATAGCCTAGTTAAACTTGAAGCCAAGGCTTAATATTTTTTGTGTCTTGCATATTAAGTTGAGTTTGATTCTATACCTAATTTCTGAGAGCTTACTTTTAATTGCATAATGCCTGATCTTTTAGAGAATGATAGTGTTTTTTTTATTTTTATAGCTTATAAGCTGTCAACCATGTCAGCATCTGTAGCCTATCATTTGGTCTATGGATGTATTGATCAGGACTGGAACTGTGGACCAAATACCGGTCATGGTATTTTATGAGCCATGGTGAGCCCACCATGAATAATTCTATTCAATAATAACTTCATGACAAGCTAAAATAACACGTTCGAATTACAGTAGACACATTGCAATTGAACATGATAGATTTTAGATTGGACTAGCCCATTATCCTGAACAAATTAAGACAGTCCTGGCCCAAACATGACCATATGGCCCAACGTATTGCCCTATCTTAAAGTTACGTGTGTCCCACATTGTCCCACTTAAAACAGTGCTACATGTCCCACATTTTGTCTGTTTGGGAGGTGGTCACCCTACTGCAAGGAGGAGCTCTGTGGCGAAAAATGTGAGCATAAACCTAGCGCAAACCGAAAGTAAAAATCAGTCTTGCATAGTTCCACTTTAAAGTTTACATCTATAACAGTTTTTCATTCATTTAGAAACTATACTCATGCTTTAACAACTCATTGGTTCTCAATAGGGGTCTATGAAAACATTTGTGACAAAATACAAAGCCACACACACACACACACACACACACACAGGCCAAAAAACATTTGTGCAGACACAGACACCCTCACAACCATATGTATCACATTTTCACTCTGCAATGCAGAGTATATGCTTGTTATTGTTTGTTCAATGTAGAGACCCTCAGTAGGCTAGTAGACCTATAACTCATATTCAGTGCAGAGCTCTTGAATCACCATAGGTCTCCCTTGCACTCTGTCGCCCCCTAGTGCCGGAGTTGTAATGAATTCAGTGTGAGGCCAAACACTAAGCAGGTAGTCAGCCTATAAATGTTGGTCATAATGGTCATCATTCCCCATCTTCTCAATTTCTGCCTTTCTCCGTGCATGACATCCATGGCCCATCAGAGTCTGTGTCACTCTCTGTGGTAGTCCTGCTGTGAGGCCATTTTACAGTCTCCTTTGCTTTTTTTTCTCATTGTCTTCCTGCACTCTCTATAGTCACTCTCTCTGCAAGTTCATTCATCTGTCTTTATTTTTTCTATGACTTTATCTCAGCATTCCCTCCAGCTACTTTGCACTGTTTCCCATCTGCCTCTCAACCTACTTTGCTTTCTTTTCTCTTTCAACTTTCTCAATCTCTCGTTGCTTTCCTCATCTGTTTTTCTTTTTTTTCTACTAATTTACTTCTCTTTAAAGTGTAACTACAGCGCTGAATGAAAATTATGACAGTAGCTGGGTCAAGATATGCATCATCAGCAGTCCACTGCCTGCCCCTTGTGAAACTTGTTAGGTAGAGAGAGAAAGACCGTGGAATACTTTGCTTTTACCCTGTTTGGTACTACAAAACAACAACAATTATTGAAATACTAAAGACCATTTAGACACACAGAATGAAGGAATTTAACTCCTCAATTAGGCATCTATCTAATCTGTCTTTCACCAAAACATAGCTAAAGTCTTTGTGTGAAAAAAACAGACATACAATTAAATTATTATTTTAATTACATTTTATCAGCATTTGTTTTCGTTGATTTAATACCCTTTTCAGTAAATTACACTTTACCACTTTAATATACTAAAAACCTGGGCCTTCTCAATGTCTGCATGTCAGTTCATTTTGGATGTTGACCGCTGTGACAGTGTAATGACTGCTGTCAATGCCGACAGTTGTTTTTACTTCAGATTCGTGTCTTTATATCATTCTGTAACAATAGGTGGGTTTACATGGACACTTCTAATCTGATTAGAAAGATTCCATGTGCATTCTATAGAACAGTATCCAAGGAGATGCATTCATAAATGCCAACTGAAATGGAATATTGGGTTAAATAATCAGATTAGAAGTGTCCATGTAAACGGGGCTAATGAAACTTCATTGAAAGTGAAAGGAGATCAGCTGTGTTTTAAGGAATGTTTCAAGTTCAAGTTGCGCTGCGAACTATTTGTTTATCTACGGATGCCATGAAATGTTAAGAAATTACATTTAAAGGATGCTTCTGTGAAGTTTTCATTTATCATTTTTAAAAAGTCTTTCCCTTGAAGACAAATCAGAGTTTTCGGGTTCTGTTTCTTCCGTTCAGAAAATATTTTTATATAATGACCAGCGGACAATACATTATCCCTTAAATTTTTTGTTCCTAGCAAAATGGAAAAATTTTCAGTTTTTTGTTTAACCAGTTCAAAGCCGTTATGCAACAGACACGTCATTGAAGAAGACACTCTCTGGCAAACCACTCATGGCAACATGTACAATACCAATAGTATATTAATATGAGTAATGATAGTACAGGCACAATTACTATGTTGTATCCCATGTAGTAGAAATCTTTACAAATGGAAGTCATCATCATTGGGCTTAACCACGGTGGCCATCAATACAGCACCTGTAGAGACACATATAGACCATCATCAATGTCATCAATCTAAAAATCTATAGATGATGAGCCAATAGACCAGGAGCCCAGGGGGGTCAGCCTATGGGAAGGTTACCAATTGTTATGGGTACTATGATGTCTGGCCAGGTCCCCAGATAGAGGAATGGCACGTCTGCCGGGTTCCCTCTGGTGGGTGTAAAACTGGCACCCAAAAAGTGGGCTAGACCAGCTGGTGAGGTTATCACTTGAAACCTGTTGCAAATTGGCTGTTATGGTCCCCTGATTGAGGAATGGCCACTGCCAGACGATTTAATCTTAATTTCTTATTTTGTGTACTGTAGGTTTGACTTGTTTTCTCACCTGCAATAATCCAGGCAAGAAGGAAGAGGATGACAAGACATCGCCAAACTCTGCGGCTACCCTCAAGCCGCCTTATACGTGGCAAGTAGGACATGGCCATCAGGATCACACTGATAGCCCCAGTCACCACTAAGTAGATAGCCATGTGTTTTTGTTTTTGGCACTCTTGTGGATCTTGTAGGCCTATTGAACCTGAGGAGGGAACAGAGTGACCAGAATGTGAGTTGTGTGCAAATTTACATTTTTATGTTGGGTCATTGGGCATACAACGAAAGTAAAGAAAGACTTACCAAACACTATTTGGGTTAGGGACACGGTCCATCATGGATATTTTCCAAATGTACTGTAAAGAGACAAAAAATGGCCTTGTTACAAAATAGATTATTTATTGATTTTCTTGTAATCTTCTGTCAGTGATTCAAAATGGGGAAAAAAACCTTACTGTCTATCACAATAGCGCACGTTGATTCATTAACGGTAGGCTGGTGTGTGTTCCTTAGCAAAGGTATGTTCTCAGTGGTCTCTACATGAACTGGAAGAAACAAGGAAAGCATGAGGACAGGAAATGATAACCACATCTACTAAAATACTGAAGTACATCAATTATTGAACTCACCATAATATACAGTGTTGGGAGTAACAAGCTACAAAAGTAACTAATTACTGTAATGCATTGCTTTTTGTGGTAACTTGGTAATGTAAAGCATTACAGAAAAAAAAATTGGTAATATTTTACTCAGTACAATTGTCAGTAACTCAAGTTACAATGTATTTTTTAACTTTTCCTTCATACAAATTCGCCAAAAATCACTGAGAGGTCAGCAAGGGTAAAACATCTGCTGTGCCGGTATTAATGTAGAACTTTACAGTCTCCGCTTGTCATTCTCAACAGTGATAACGGATTAATGAAGGTCATAGGCTACCGGAGGGCCGGGAGAGTAACTTAAATATAATGCAACAGTAATGTAACGCCTTACATTTTCAAAACACTAATATTGTAATGTAAGGGATTACTTTAAAATGTCAGTAACAAGTAATAAATAACGCATTACAGTTTTGCAGTAACTTGCCCAACACTGATCAGACTAGTAAAATCTGAATCGGATGCCCTTCTGATAGTTGCCTCTTCCATGATTAGGGTGACCACCTGTCCCACTCTTTCATTTGACCTAGCCTGGCATAAGGACTTACCAACTGTAACCTGGGTTGCCATAGACACCACTGGTTTCCGAAAGACTGTAAAGAGACATAAAATGGCCTCTTAAAATGTCCTGTCAGTGATTCAAATTAGAAAAAAAACAACAACAAAAAAAAAAACCTTACAGGTTAGCCGTTCAACTGAGTCAACATCTGTAGGCTGGATTGTGTTCCTCAGCGAAGGTCTGTTCTCCATGGTTTCTATTTGTACTGGAAGAGACGAGGAAACCGTGAGGACAGGAAATGATACGACATCTACTGAAATAAATTGAACACATCATACATAACCCAGAGACAGACACCCATCTCTTTATCCACTCTGTAGGGCTTAAAGTGAAAGTTCGGTGTAATTCAAACATACAGTAGCCCTGTTGTACGAGCCTGCAGACTGCACTACATAGCGAATGGAATGAAAGAATTTTAGGGAATTTGAGGGGCCATCCGCAAGACGTTATGTTTTGCTCGGCATGTGTGTGTCTGTGTGTGTGTGTGTGTCTGTGAGCAACATAACTCGAAAAGTACTGCGCGGATATGGATGAAATTTTCGGACGACATGTGTATTGGGACAAGTAAGAACTGATTCGATTTTGGTGGCGATCGGTGATCCAGAACACAATCTGTGACCGCATTGTCTTGGCGGAGGTCTGCGCTCTCTGAGCGCTTTTCTAGTTTATTAGGGTTATACAGGCTATCAGTCAAAGGGCTGTTCCAATCTTTGTTATTATTAATTAATGGATTAAACTTCTGCAATGTCTTGAAAGAGCCTGATGAGCGTGGACCGCAGTAGCCTACCTCATGTCCATGCTCACACCAGTATCATTTTAAGAAACAGGATGTGTGCTGTCAGGATCATGAGACCTCAGAAATGTTTATTGTTTCATCTGTATCATGAATTTGTGTCACTTTGGTCACTGAACCCACCTCACCATTTCATCTGTAAATTAGTCACGTGCATTTTTTTAAAAACAAATATTTGCTCTCTTTCTGGATTATGAACAAATAACCTCCCTCAATTTCAGTTCATTAAAATACATAGTTGGCTTACAGTAAATTTAACAGATGTGCATTTGATGCCTGAAGTTGTTGATGGGTAAACTATGCATAGATATTGGTAACATTTTATTTGAAGGTACCGTCATAAGACTGACATGACACTGTCATTAACTATTGACTGACATGACGTTGTGAAGAATCTGTCATAAACTTTAAAAACATGTCATGACTTCTGACATACCCTAACACTAACCCCCTAACCATGACAAATACCGGGTGACACTTTATGACAGAAGTCGTGACAGGTGTATAAAGTTTATGACAGATTCATGACAAAGTCATGTCATAGTTAATGACAGTGTCATGTGAATCTTGACGGTACCTTGAAATAAAGTGTAACCCAGATGGTTTAAATATATCAAAAATGGAGGCCTGGTGAAGCCGACCGTAACACAGACCAAAGGCAGTGAATTATTAGGCCTAATGCAAGTTTATCCCTATACAACGCTTAGCTACATAACAGAAAGGTGTTTTTGTTAAAAGAAATAAATTACCCATGAAACGCTATCAGAAGGCAATTACTCCTTTCAGAAAGGTTGGAAGTACTTGTGTTATGGCCTACATGTCATTTATTGTCTTTCTCAATACTTACCAGTTATGGAATTCAGACCCTTTAGAATTTGCTGCCTTCCAGAAGAAAATGCTGAGCTGAAGGCAAGAACTTGGATCACTTGTGTGTCTCTCTCCCTTTCCCTTTCTTTCTTTATCTCTTTCTTTCTCTTTCTCTTTCAAACTTCCTGACAACAGAATTAGCTTCTGCTGCACTTCTGATGTACGTATACTTTTCATGCTCACGAGTCACATTGATATTTTTTGAATATTTTTACTTTTGTTTGTCAAAAGAGAAAGTTGGTGTAAACAGATCCGTACTGACTGATTTCAATATTAAAACTGTTAGGCTCGTTTGATATTGGGGACAAAAAGAAACCAACCGATGCCCCCTTGTGGTTAATAAAATGAATAACACTTAGAAGTAATAGAAGCATGACATACATTGTAATATTTAATGATCTATTCTCACAACCTCAAAACATATTGAAGTACAGTATACACTCTCCAAATTATGACATATTTTTGAGATCATTTTGAGAGCTACAGTATTTGTTCATTCTTATTCTTGTTCATTCTTTATTATTCTAGTAGTTTATGTAGGCCTACAACAGTTTTAAATTGCACCCAGTGAGCAAGATGGCACCTTTTATGCCAGCCTCCGTCTCATGGTGTGTGAGTAGGTGAATGTGAGGTAGGCTATACATCACACCAGGGCAAACTAAGGCCCAGGGCCACATGCAGGGGCCAGCCCATATTTAGCCATGGTGACTTATAGCCTAGAATTCTAGACGTACCCCTAGCGGTAGCAAATTTGAATTCTATACATTCTATACATTCTTATGATATAGTCTGGCGTGTCAGGCTAGGTGACTTAGATCATAGGCCTGCTTAAATGCCTCAAATTTCTTGTATTCATGAAAAACAAATACCACCCTTTTAAACCTGCACGTTAACATGTCCTCTGATGTAAGTGGGGCTACTGGTTTGAGACTTGCCAATTTACCGGCATCAACAGATTAACTGTTAACCCGGCCCGTCAGTCAAAATCTAAAAGCCATCCAATGTGGCCCCTTGGCCAAAATAATTGCCCACCCTGCTATACATTGTCAAGCGCGATGAGTGCTTGTAGGAGTAGAACAGTACTATGCATTCCATTTACCATTTGCTTTATTTTCTCTCTCAACTTTATCTCCTAGTCTCTCGTTATTGCTTCCCTCATGTTTTTATTTCTCCTGTTTTC
>JAODXP020001779.1:0-24356 GCA_027497455.2 Sardinella longiceps | reverse complement strand
TCCAGCTGTTAACTCCCTACTTTGCTCAAAGCGGATGAACTGATCTCTCAAACTTGCAATAGCCTTTGACACCCTGTTGACAATTCTGCATACTGTGGACTTGTGAACTCCAAATAGATCTCCATCCACCATTTGAAAGCAACCTGTGGCATAAAAGCGCAAAGCAACCAAAAGCTGGAGAATTGGCGGCACCGCAGCATTCCTGTCACTTATGTGTTTGATAGTTGGTCCAACTTTCCCATTGAGGTAAATTACAGACTCTTGGGCGACCAACACCCAATGAACTCTAATTCCACTCCAACTACTGACTAATCCCACACTCAAACTACTGACTCCATCCCTTGGCCCTGACTGTCACACAAACTATATCATCTCTGACTACATTCAGTACTCATACTGTTTTGTGTTAACCATGGTCAATCTATGCATCAGACTTTACGGATACTTTATTAGGCCCCAGGCAGGTAGGCTGAGTCCATGAGGCGTGGATCTGCCCAAGGTTTCTTCCTACAAAACAAATTATTTACAAAGCAAGGGAGTTTTTCCTTGCCCCTGATTCTCATGGATGCTTCCCGTACTGTCTGTAAAGCACCGCGAGACGATGTACTGTATTTGAGCGCTCTACAAATAAAATTGAATTGAATTGAATTGAATTTTGTGAATCTGTACCGCTGTAAAAACTCACTGTTGCAATAAAATTCTATAGGGTTAAGCCTATCTCGAATATTTCTTTGTGGAACTCTTTCTTGTAAGACCAACCAGCGATTATACGCAGCCACATTGTCAGTAACACTGAAAACCTCTAACTTAAACCTCCTCCAGGGGTGGTTTAAATTAAACAGGCAATCCAGGTTTATTCTGGGTTTAAAATCACTGGTGCAACAGGCTTGAATTTAACCTAAGTTTAAAGGAATAGGCCACCCCAAAACGAAATTTAGTCTCTTACCATATTCCCCTGTGTTGGATAAGTGACCAAAAGTGTTTTTCCTTCAGACCTGTGCTTCTCCGTATCCAGAAGCGCAGCGTTAGCTTAGCTTAGCATAGAGCGCCGTAAACTGGAGTTTCCATTTAGCCTGTCGTTCTCAAAATAGTCATAAATGAACTCAAGATTTTTCCCAATTTCGTTGTTTCACCTGTACATTCAAACCGAGTACAAATGCCAATGCCATTATCACGAAGGGTTTGCCTAGGAGTGACAAAGTCTTGGGACTATATTCAGGCGAAAGCACAGGCAAAGCACCACTGATAGGCGTAAAGTCATCACAGCACCAGAAAAGTTACCGTAGTACTTTCTTTCTGGGGTTTTCAGGTGATGTGATGACTTTACGCCTATCAGCGGTCATTCATTTATGACTATTTTGAGAACGACAGGCTAAATGGAAACTCCAATTTACCGCGCTCTATGCTAAGCTAAGCTAACGCTGCGCTTCTAGATACGGAGAAGCACAGGTCTGAAGGAAAAACACTTTTGGTCACTTACAACACAGGGGAATATGGTAAGAGACTAAATTTCGTTTTGGGGTGGCCTATTCCTTTAAGTGTGATTTAAACCTGAGATTATCCATGATTTAAATTTAACCAGAGATGAATGTAGACTAGATTTAAACTAGGTTTAAGTTTGGTGCTAGGTATGTTTGAGGCGTTGAACGTACAGACTCGAAGACTATTGGATGTTAGAGGTCCTTTGCTCAAAGTCTGTCAAGGGCAGGAGATCAATTTCATCCAATGCTATGTCGACTCGCCACACTGTCACCTACGCGTGGCTTTAGCCACCCTGTAATTGTACGTTCAGACCGCCAGCGACAAATTGCATAGAGTCGCCGAAGACTCCCAAGAAACATCGCTTGAGCACAGCAGCCAAAACGGCAAATTTGCCCATGACGTTAGCATTCAAACGTTAATCCTGCTTCTCTATTGGCATCTCACCAGTAAATCGACATTCTGATTGGTAATCGCCCAACCGCATCATAGCTCATTACATAAAGTTAACCGAAGTTTAACTTGATTTTGTCGCCCAAGTTGCGTCGCCCAAGTCGCTTACCGCTTTTGTCGCCCAAATCGCCGGTCCCAATACAAAGTCAATTACTTCCGTCGCCCATGTCGCCTGAATCGGTCTCGGTCTGAACGCACAGTAAGTGGATGTGTCACTTTGTGTGCGCTCCAGCACGAGAGCACCAGGGTTAGTGAAGAGTTCGGCAAACAGGTACCTGGCAAGCCTCCAGGACATCCTCCTGAAGCTGAAAGCCAGCACAGGGCTCAGGTTGGAATACGTAAGTTTCCTGGATGACAGCTCGGCTTTCCCAACCGAGCTGCAGCCAGATAATAATAATTATAATAATAATTAATAATAATTGATTACATTTCTATAGCGCTTTTCTACCCTTAGGTACTCAAAGCGCTCACAGTGGAAGGAGGAGAAGAGTGAGGGAATGGATGAATGAGCCAATTACAGAGGAACCAATTACAGCCAATTACAGATGACCCAAAGCATTGGGATGTGAAGGCACTGGACAGTCTTTTTCAAGACTATGCCATAGTCCTGCCATTCACAAACAGCCTCCTGTTCTGGTATCCTCAATCCCTGAGGACATACCAAGGGCAGGTTCAGCAGTGGACCAGCAGGGAGGGCCAGGCACAGAGAGGGAGGAGGCAAGAGAGCAGGCCAGAAAGAGGAAGGGGGGAAGGGGATGAGCTACTGGAGCTGATCAGAGACGACATCGAAACATCCAGGCAGGAGAGGAGGGAGAGAATGGACAGGATGCCCACTATCCTAGAGAAGTTAGTTGGGGGGGGGGGAAAAAACAATAAAAAACAATAAAAAGTTCTCAAGACATTTTGTTTATTATGGAAAAAAGAGAAGCCACTATCCCTAGAGAAGTTAGTTGAAAAACAAAAAACAATAAAAAGTTCTCAAGATATTTCTGTTCTGGACATTTTGTTTATTATGGAAAAAAAGAAGCAAATAGTTTAAATTAATTAATTTTGATTAATTCATTTTGTTTTGCATTTTCCAATTCACAATATTATTATTATTATTATTATTATTATTCACGGCCGTTCACCGCTGCTAAGCGACCAAGGGCCTCCCCGTGCGACAAATTGTGACACATTTGGAATCCCTCGGAGGCTAGACCGTCCCAATTCATAAAACCGTTGACAGAGACGTACTGTTCTATGCAGCTCCAGAAGAAGAGTACTTTGTAGAACTAATACTTGGAAGCATCCAGCCCCTGAAATGGGACACAGCCACTATCTGTGAAAGACACAGTACAATGCACAGTACGACGTCTGCTGTTGTCAGACTGTAGGTAGAGTTAGATAGCAACAGAGGGGAGTGAATCAGACAGATAGGAGCCTCAGCCTAAATAACAGTAGCCTAATGATGGACAAAGGTTAGTTAAATAAATCTGGTGATGGTAATGAACAGTGATGTGGTTTTTATTAAACCTTTTGACTAGCTTTTAGCCTTTTACAGACATAGAACGATGCCTTGCCAAGCACTGTTGTTATCTGACTGTGGGGAAGAAGGTGATGTTTGGAGATCAGAGGGGATTGAACCAGACAAGAGACCCTCAAATACAACTAATTATGATCATATGATGGAACACTTGCTCAATATAAGATAGTAAAACGTTGTGACTAGCTGTAGAACTGTTGTGACTACTAGTCTTGATGATGTGGCAAAGTGAGTTAAGACTTGTCCTCAGTTGAACACGTCCATTGAAATAAAAAGGAGGAGACATTCATGATGTATTGGTGAAAAACAAAAATGAGACTATTTTGAGAAGCAATATTTTCCCCTGGGATCAGTAATTAGGTGTCTCCAGTACTGTCAGGATTATTATTTTCTGTTTCACTGACATGGATGATGGAGACAGCACTTGACCTGGCATACACACACAACTAGATTTCACAACAGCTTTTTTCCAGCCACAGTCTGATGGCTGGTGCAAAGGGGTAGGAGGGGGGAGTAAACATGCAGCGTCCAAGCGGATGCACGTTCGGATGCGGGGTCCTTGAGCAAGGCATCTAACCCCCAAACTGCTCCTCGGACGTCAGATCAAAGGCTGCCCACTACTCCATGTAGGTGTACGCACCTCATGGAGTGTGAAGCTGTGAAGCTCACTACTCCCAACAACTTGTGTGTGTGTGTGTATACCCCCTGGATGGGTTAAATGCAGAGAAAAAATCCCCCCAAAGGGACAATAAAGTGCTCTTCTTCTTCTTAAACCAAAGTATCTCTACTTTTTAAAGCTTACTTGAGCTCTGCCCCCAAAATTCCAATGTGTTTTTAACTCTTGTTTTCTGCACAAATGGCAAATAAAGAATACTTGACTTGACATATGTGAAGATCTTTGCGTCA
This sequence comes from Sardinella longiceps, assembly GCA_027497455.2. Taxonomy (NCBI): domain Eukaryota; kingdom Metazoa; phylum Chordata; class Actinopteri; order Clupeiformes; family Clupeidae; genus Sardinella; species Sardinella longiceps. The sequence goes on along the minus strand of JAODXP020001779.1, from coordinate 19,993 downwards.
TCTGCCAATGTGGAGATGAGCCGTCATCTTGCAGCTCTGGCTTACAAAAGCTGATTGACTATAGCATCACTATAGGTAGGAACATGCTTACCACATTTTTTATAGCAAAGGTGGAAGACAATGCCAAAGTTAATGTCCACAGGAACTGTCAAAAGATAGTAGGCAACACCTTAGTGAGCATAAAACGGAAGATGGCAAGAACCGCAGATAGCAGTGATGCAAAGATGAGGAAACTTACAAGATCACATAAAGATGTATTTGACTGGAAGGATCACTGTCTGTATTGTGGGAAGGACTGCATTGATGGTGACAGATGTTTGTCGGGTCATGAAGACCATGTTCCTTTAGTCTGTGCCGAACTTAATGATGCATTGTCAGAAGATGTAAGATGCAGGGTCATGACAGGTGTATACAGTTTATGACAGATTCATGACAACGTCATGTTAGTGTTACGACGGTACCCTCAAATAAAGTGTAACCGAAATGGAAAATGGGAGACTCCGGCCTAGCCGCACGGTCATCGTACGCTTCAACGAGTGTGAGGCCTCCACCGAGGGCATCATTGGGAAGGTCAAGATGGTAATGCAAAGTGAGGGCGAGTTCATATTGACGGATTCCCAATGGAATGAAATTGTGGATTCCGAAGGAACTCGAGGTGCCAAGTTTTAATGTTTACTTGCACAAACCCTATTCAAGTTTATTAAAAGATTTGTCATGCATTTCAGACCTGAGTGCAACACCATGTGAGTGCAATCTTGGAGAGGCACATGTGACTCCTTCCACTATTTGATCTTGAAACCCTGAAGCTTTGCTTCACAGCACCCACCACCACAGATTCATTCCAAGCTTTTGGGATACACTATGATTCATCGTTGTTATTATCTTTGCACTATGTTTTAAAGGTTCAGCCAGCCAACCTGTATAAGAAATGAGGAAAACATGGCTATTTCTCCTTCAGTGAATAACCATTTTAATAGTTACGATCTGACTCCACGTGGGCATTATGAAGTAAAGTAAGTAAGTAAGTAAGTAAAATTTATTTGTATAGCACATTTACAACCAAAGTGCTTTACAGCAACAGCATGAAAAAAAATAAAATAAAATAAATGAATAAATAAATAAAATGACAAGCATGCAAGAAATGCATACTGGGTACTACTGGTGTATTGATCCTGGCATGAAGTAGTACGTCGTATGCAGTATAGTATGTGGAAAATATGATTTCCCGGATGTTATACTGATGGCGGCCAAATCGCCAGTATACAAGAGATGCTCACTACTCGGATACTTCAATCCCATAACTCAACACATTCTCGCAATTCCCACGATCTTTCCCCTCACTGAAAAATCCTGGCAGCAATGGTGGACAGTAGTGGTTTTGCTGGAACTTTAGTGACTGCAAACTAATTATTTGAGACATTTTTGACACGGTAACCGTTTTTACTTGCACAATGTGCATATCTCTTGGACATATGACTGTTGTAGTTGTGCTTTGTTCGTTTGTAAGAGATATAAGTTCGTTTTGGTTAGCATTTGAGCAACTGTGCATGGCTTTACATTCAAATGCTAGCCAAAGACGTTAGCTTGATTGCTAACCATTAACTTCAATTGAGGTAAGCAAGCTAGCGTGGGAAGCAAGCTTCTAACGTGAATTTAAAGCTGATAGGTCTTTGTTGGTCACATGGTTGTGTAGTATTTTACAAGAAAAATATCACTTTTGGCTTACTACACTGAATGCTATGGTGTGTGTAGCATCCAGTACTCAGCAGTATGTAGTATATAGCACGTAGTATGCCTTTCTGAACGCAGCTTCTGTTTTTCCCGCCTCTCTGCGGCAGCTGGGTTGGCACAAGTTGCAGCTGCAGTGCCATTGCTCCATGTGCCCCAACCAAAACGACAAAATTGCCCATAACGTTAGCATTCAAACATTCGATCCTGCTTTTCTACAGGTAATCGCCCAACCGCATCATAGCTCATTACATAAAGTTAACCGAAGTTTAACTTGATTTTATCGCCCAAGTGGCCTGCCACCTTTGTCGCCCAAATCGCCCGTCTCCATACAAAGTCAATTACTTCCGTCGCACGTCGCCTGAATTGGTCTCACTTAACGGAGTTTTTCCTTGCCCCCATCCCCACCAATCCCAATATATGGCCCATTCCTACTGCATTTCTGTACTTTTTACTGAATAGGCCGACATCAAACACAATTTTCTTGCGTTCCTTAAAGCTAAACATATGCATTGAAATACCTTGTTGAGATGTAACAAAACAAATAAACAAAAAAAAAAAAACATTGCTCAAATTTAAGTGTTACATGGATATTGCTATAGATCTGGGGCCATATTCTCAAAAGGATCTTAAAGCTAAAAGCTAAAAGCTCTTAACAGTCAAATTTAGGAGGAACTCCTAAAAAAAAAATGTGCGTGCCAGTCGTAACTTTAGGACTCCTAACTTTTTGGGATAAGAGTAATTCACAAAACAATTTAGTGCTAAAAGTAGCACCTAAGTCTGGGACAGCTTAGGGGTAGTACAGAGGACTTCTAAGTCACTAAGGCTATGTTCAGACTGCACTCCAAATCTGATTTTTAGCATATCTGATCAACATCAGATCTCTCTATCGACCGCGTTCACATTGCTTGTCATATCGGATCTCCATGTCCGCTAATCACCTGCCATATCCACGTGGGTTACTATCAGGGCTTTGAACCCTTATTTTTTTCCAATCGGTTCGTTCCGAACAGAAACGGAATTATAACGTTTCCGGTTTTGTGTTCCACCAATAAATTGACGTTCCCGAACCGGTTAGAACCAAAAAATAATGTTCCCGGAACGGTTAATTTCGTTCCTGCAGCTGTTTAATGCTATGAAACAGCTTCCTCTTCCAGCTTAAACCAAATATAATATTTACAACCATTATTAAATAATAATTATATTCTTAGCCTATTAATAATAATAGGTTGCCTGATATTTGGGCTCCACATCCCTCAACGCTGCACTTTGATTTGTTTGTTGCTGGGTCGAAGGTAAAAAGCTGGCGATTTGGATTCTCAGCATGTCTACAGAGAAAAGTTGCCACAAATGAGAAAGATATTCCGTTTAGTGTTAGCAAGAATAGATAGCCATGGGCATCGGGAAAACAGAGGTGTTCACTTTAGCCAACTGTTCGCTAGTTTAACTAACGTGGAGTTGACAAATATAGTGATTGATATTGTGTTTGTAATGATTGTTTTAATTAACGATGGGTCGTAATTTACCTCTTGTTTAAGATGTGGGGTGAAGACTTTTTAATCCACCGCTCAATCTCCATTCAGTCAGCGATTCCTCCAGGAATGGTTTGGGAGGGAAGGGAACTTTGACTCAGCGAATGTGATGTCACACAGGTGAACCTCAGCCGCGCGCAGGAAAATAATTAGTTTTTTTTTTTTTTTTTTTTAAAGTTAATTCTAAGGCAACACAAACTTTGAGGATCGAAATAAAACCGGTTTTAACCGGTTACCATTATTTTTAAATAAGTGTTCCTGTTCCAGAACATAAAAAATAATAACGTTTCCGGTTTCGTTTCCGTTCCATGTAAAATTCAAAAAGTTTCCGGTTTTCGTTTTCGTTCCTTGAACCGGTTCAAAGCCCTGGTTACTATGGTACCCCAACGCATCATGCCCACAAATAATAAACAAAACCGCGGAGGGTAGAATGCTGGTTGTTTCTCTCTCAGATGGTTAAGTGGGGCCGTAGCACACAGCTACAAGTAACAAGGAAGTATCAGAGATGGAAGAATAAAGTTACTCATCTTTATTTCAGTGCATCAATGCAGTCCAGCACAGCTGTTAGTTGCCTTTCTGATGCGTGGTTGAAAACTTTCACTGACGTTGCTTTCCACACGCGAGGTAAACCTTGCTTTCCACACGCGAGGTAAACTCCAACTTGCGGCAAATCCATAACGCGCACTGACACGTTGTTATAGCAAACGACACTGTTTTTTAAAAGGAGAATTAACATTGATCTCTCACTTCCGTCCATCTGCATTCCACGTGTTGATGTTTGTGTCACGTGACAAATGACGCAAGTGACACGGTGAAATCTTATCCCATGTGGAAAAGCTGTTCAGATCGCAGCATATCCGATATGAATCGCAATTGACACCACATGGGTATGTAGGGCGTAACCAGGCGGCAACATTCCAAGCCCGACAATGAAGCCAAAACTGAACGTTCTAAAAGTGCAATACCACAGCCGTCCGCTGGGGGCTGGCTGCAAAAGCGAGTCAATCTCCATAGACCCCCATGTTAAAAAGGCCATTTTCACAGGTTAAAAAAAGGTATTTACAGCCTGGTTCAAAATACGATTTTTTGCTTGTCGAACCATTTTTAGCCCTCGACAACTGTGAGGGGGGTGAATTTTTTTAAATACATTAGTTCGACGTACAGATTAGTGTCATTTTTAGGTAATTAGGGGGCGTGGTTCAGATGATTGACAGGTGCCTGGAGTCAACAGAGAGTGGTTCTGAACTGCCCTTGGCGTTGCACAGCGTCAGCTTCGCTGAACTTTTTTCCTGACTGTGTAATTTCATCATCGTATCTTACAATTTCAGTATATATCCAACGTGTCTTGCTCTGCTGTTAACCACCATCCAAGAATGCTTCACAACATTTTATACGGTAAGTGAAATTATTCGTCTTTGTCACAGTAGCGTACGTTAGTATCGCTAGCTAGCAGCCATGAAACTGGGGTGAAGTTAGCATGTTAACGTTAGTATCGTTTTCCTGGTCCTGTCATTAGGTGATTATTTCCTCAGGCCCATAATATAGATCAGCGTTTATGAAGAGTGAAGTGGTGTAAACATTGTTGACTTACTTGGCATTAACATTGTTTTCCGTAACAGACTTAAGACATGAGCCTGAAGCTAGGTTATCCGTGGGATAACGTAGCAGCAAAGCTAGCGTTAGCCAAACTAACGTTGTACGTTGTTTGTTTTAATATGAACCAAACTGTCCCAAAATTATCGTCGACAGTGTGAGAACTTTTATCCGGTGATAACGTTAACATTAATACACGGGATTCAGTTTGTTCGTGGTAAACCCTATCATATTAGTCGTCCAAATGAACTAACGTCAAGAGCTGCTAATAGATGACATAGCTCAGCTGGGGCTCTTAGCTTAGCGAGAAAGAGTTGCTGTAGGCCACTTCTTTATTGTTAAATCATGCATTTATCTTACAACAAGCTGGGAGGGAAGTAACGTTAGTTTGGGTAATGTTGTGTCTGCTCAGAAGATAAGAAATGGTTTTGTATGAGTAGGTTATAATGCTGACTTGGTAACTTGTCCAATGAGCAATATCCTCACTGAGGATCTAACCTGATGTCCATTTTTCTCGGATGAGAGACTCCGAGAGAGCTCCGTTGTTTGTAGTTATTGTAATTAATGTTAATCAGAATTAAGGGTAATGTTAAATGTAAGACAAACGTGGCAATAAAACAATTGCATGATAAACAGCTTGTCCTGACATACTTGTATATCAAACAGCTGTATGTTCAAATAGTCATATTACTGCATTTTGAGAAAGAGATTGATTTAACATTTTTAACTTTTTCTTTCATAGGAAAATGCCCTCTTCCTGACCCATGGAGACACATGACTTGACTGCTGTCCATTGAGCTGTGCTGTCACCTTGACAGGTAGGCCTACTCATCTAGTCTACTTGTTGCCTTTATATGAAACAACCCAATCTGCTATTTAATGGCTTATTCCAAATGAGATGAATATGTGAAATAATGTAGTGCTAGAGCTTTTGTGACAGTTTATTTTGGTTTCTGCTACATGCAGTGAGAACTAAGAAAAATAATTTCATTTTATATCTGGTGTGTTCAGTTGAAACAGGAAGGTGACACTTTTGACCAGACGGGAGTTTGCTGAGGTCAGATTGAACAGGTCGATGGTCATCTCTTCAGAGCCGGACATCGTTGTGACAACCAGAGACACTGGTGGAAATCATCTGATCCCATGACAATTGATACATTGACATTTTATGAATTTGTTCTTACAACAGCCCATTTCTCCAATCCATGAGTGTGATTGGAATCTATTAATTGACATGATTTACACAACATGTTTGATGCTCTACAGATATCTATGTGTATACATCGAGGACCACAACTTTCATGGTATATAAAGTACTTAACCAAGTTCACCATGGTTATTCCATAATCTGTAGCCTATAATCAGAAAGACTTGGCATAAACAAAATATTGTCCTACAAATCTGCAACTCTACACAGATGGTTTTTGACACTGTAGACTATTGACCTTTATGGGCATTGCTCCACATTTTAGTTTTGTAATTATCAGAATTATTCTTTTTTCCTTTTTCACAACTTAAACAACCCCAAGCTTTATTTAGTATCTTTGTAGACATGTGTATCTATGTAAACACCCTGTGACTATTTTATACTTTTAAGCATTACTGATGTTTACCCATATGTATTTTCAATTATCGTTGACATGGGTTTTCTCATAAGTAGTTCAAGCTGAAATAAGATGACATTTCAAGTTGATTCATTTAAGCTTTAATAAAATGAAATGTAACTCCATGGGGATTTAAGTGTGAATTGAAGGAAGGGGCATCGTGTCAACCAGATCCAGGTTTGAAAGCCTCAGGTGTCATTCAGCAGAGTAATGGTATAAATCAGTGACACATCAGAATGATCTCTAGCATTAGATCACTATCAAGTCTGCCACCTAATATTTTTAAGGTGGAATGTAATCTGAAAGAATCGCAAATCCATCTAAAGGGTTAAGTCTTGTGGTGTAATATCAGTGTTTATCTAGGCACATGCCTGTGTGGCTTGTTCAAGAGTGAGTCTGTTGGCATGGTAAGAGTTGCTACAAAATCAAGTATATCACACATAGCTTGTGAATGAACAGAAATATTCTAGACTATCTATAATGTCCTGGCTCCAACTGTAACTGCAAACTTGCTTCCATCTCCCTCCATACCATGGTAACTGCAAAGGAAAAAAAAAAAGTTAAAACAATATTGCCAATAGTTTAATCTAGAACATCTTCTGTACAACACTTCAAACAAGACTAGTGACCACTGAACAGTTAACAAATGTTTTTCATCAACACACAAGTAATTTTAAGATACTATCGTTTCACTATAACTTTCTCCGAAATTTGTTTACATTTTAGCTGCGCTACTTCTGTCATCCCAGGTCCATAACGTTAACGTTAGCTCCCAGCTTCAGTAATCAGGAATGGGGACGTACAATTACATTAGACTGTCTAGTGTCTACCATGTACATTTACTAATTAAACTACGTTAATTATTTCAAACGGTAGGACAAAGTGGAGTGAGCCGAGTTGTGACATTATAGCTAACTTACGCTAGCGTCCATTGGTTTAGCATTGGCATTACCCAAACACCTGTTTCATGTGCCTGAAGAACTCCTTATGCTATATATGGTTCATAATCGTGTATTTAAGTATTATTGGACAGCATGAACAATTACAAATCTCACCAAACCAACGGTTTTCAACACTTACCAGCAAAGGTGTTGTCGCTCCGATGTTCACAAAGATAGACACGTTTTCTGGCTAGCGAGTTGATGCTGCGCTGGCCACACAAGCAGACGTCAAGTTGGGGGCGTGTCTCGGGGCCACGCCGACTCCACCTTTTACCCTTATTTGGACTGGCCGAGCGTTAGCGGGCTTAGAACGTTGACTCAACTGTCAAAGATGGCAGCGCCCTGTACCCCCGATTTTGGCTTCATTTTTGCTCTTAAGAAATTCTATGGGTGACGTCACGCAGGGTTTGTCCATAATTTTTACAGTCAATGGGCGTAACAGATTCGGAAAAATCGGAATTCATGTGGTTTTCTGCTGTTCAGACCACCCGAAATCAATTCTAGATACAATCTGGATATGAAAAAATCGGATTTGGGATGCCAATCTGAACGAGGCCTTAGACCAACTCCGAACACATCGCGATTGCATGTATTACGTCCTAATCTTTCGAAACGCATGTGAAGAATCATTTCTTTGAGCATCCATGGATTGCACAGTTTACAAGGAATGCAAACATGCCACCAAACCCGTGTTAAAATATATATGCAATTTTTCAGTCAAGTTTAATTTGTGTACTTCCTCTATTTCCAAATGTGCTCTCAAAAGTGCAGTAAAAACCGTGCAAAGATACTTCGTTATTCCACCGCGAATCTCGTTACCGTTTCATTTATGGCTTGTCTTATGCGCTGCGGTCGTAACACAGGAAAACAGCGGAGCACAGCCAGAGAACATCACGCAGATTACGCCCACCTGTCACTCATCAACCAATCGCCGATGTAAATGCAAGCAGGCTCGTGCATGAGAGCTGACGTCAACCATAGCAACAGAACTTTTATTTTAGCCTAAGAGTTGCCTTTTATCCCACCTAAAAGTAGGTCTCAGAGGCATTGTGAATTACTTTTAAGAAATAACTCCTACATAAAAACTTTTAGTGCAGTTTAGGAGTACTCCTAAAGTTAAGATAAGATTCTTTGAGAATACGGCCCCTGTTTTTATAGCAGAAATGGAAAGCGGGCGGGGGCGGACCGTGGCTAGAGCGGCAGACCATTACTCCGGAGACCCGGGTTCGATTCCCGACCCAAGGTCATTTCCCTATCCTACCCCATCTCTCTCTCCCACTTGTTTCCTGTCCATCTCTATACTGTCCTATCTGATTACAGGCAAAAAGCCCAAAAAATATCTTACAAAAAAAGAGAGAAATGGATAGCAGGTCACATGGTGGCTCTGGTATTGGCTCTGAGCTATGTACAGATGCTATGATAGACATTCGTAGCGCCCAATAAACTGCTCTGGATAAACGTAAACGATGCTTCCGCCACGAGAAATGCAATAGGTAGGTCTCCAGAGTAAATATCACTTGTGATTTTCAGTTTGGCATTCGCCAGGCTATAACTCACCAGGAATTCGATGCACATTCCAGGCTTGTATCAATCTCTTGGTACCAATTTTGCAATCTCACTGGCTAGATTTGAAACACATGATCTTGAAACATTGTCATCCATGTCGATCATCTCTTGATCCAGCAGGTGAAACAGAGCTAGCCTGGCGATGCCATCCTATGTTAAACAATTTTATCTCCATAGGTAGTCTGGCCCAAGCCCCCCTCGCTCCCTTTCCCTCGGTTGTTCTATGGTTCAGCCACACAGTTTAGAGCAAGCATAGGAACGCGTTTGTTATTCTCCTCCCTACTTTAGAATTAAATTCACAAAATCGGAACATGACATTAACATCCATGATCTTGAGGATTTATTGCCAGTACGATGTAAAAATAGATCAGAACTTGCGAGAGATCTGTTATTACTGAATGCGGAAGTTGTAGGTGTGAGAGCCAGGTGAAAGAATGTCATATCCAAACGGAAAACTATTTCAATTGCATTGGGCCAGACTGCATGACATTGTCAACAGTCGGCTTTCGCCCAGGCGAGCAGCCGATAGCATACTTTGTGATGGCGAGTCCGGACAAAAAGCCTAAGATGGAGGTGGAAACCACCAGATATCCTTCAGTCCTAAAAATATTAAAAGTTGGTCGCAGCTATTTTGAGGCGACGTTTCAAACAGCCTACAACGAATCACTGAGAAAAGGCCTGTTCTCGTGGAATGTGCGGAAGCTAGGAGGCCTCTGAATTTGGTGGGGGCAAGAAAGTAAGTAGCCTAGATACAATGGTCAGTGTAGACTCAAAGTCATGGAGCGGCTGGATTTTTTCTGGCAAGATCGTCAAACTAAGGTCCAACATACGGTTGCCGAAGTTTTGCAGCTGGGCCCTCAGCAATCGTTAAGTGGCACATGTGCAATATTAGGTTTTGTTGGGATAACCGTAATGTGCAGTGGATGAGATTGTAGTGTTGTGTTTGGCAGACCTATATGTGGTTGATCATTGTTTGTTTGTTTTTTTTGGTAGGTGACTGAGGTTTAGGTACGCGTGATGCAGGCGATGGACACAAAGATAGTTTCATACAGTTCAATAAATCCTTGAATATGTGGCTAAAAGCTTCCCAAAGATATGATCACTGAGTCGTGTTTCTGTGATGAGTGTTCACTTATGTGTTATGTGTATGTGTGGATTTGTGTATTGTCCTGAACAGGTATGTTTGCGTCTTTACGTCATTTAAAGTTGAGGTGTGCTGATGTCATTGTTATATGTTACATGTTATATGCTTTGTGGTATTGTTACATGTTGTTTGCTGTGTTGTCATTGATGTTGCTGTTTTTAACATAGTCTTGTCTTTTCTTCATTGTGCATTTATTGGACCGCAGACGTAAATTAGCTTTAGCTAAATTTGGTGTAGATGTCTGTTTTTATGCAAGGCCCCTGTCAAATAAAGGTGTAAACTAAAAACTAAACTATCACTGCATGGCACATCTGCCGAGTTGCAGGTTTTTGAAGTGTGCGATGCCACAGGTCTGACGAAACTTACTTTGTAGAACTAGCAGATCCTGGTGGTGGCGGTTGGACGTTCCTACCGTCGGGGCGCATTGTTGGGACCCAGATGGTGCCATCAGGCACACCAACAGTGATTGAGCCAATGGGCAATGTCCAGGTGACTGCAAATTTTCAAGCGGTGGTAAAGGACTGTTTTGAAAAGGTCAGGGATACCGTGGAAGGTGTTCAAGTGACAGCCCAACCTCGGTGCTGTAGGCGTCGTCAAAAGCAGGATTTGTCGGTGAGAGGAAACACACACCGATGCGAGCGTTGCAACATTTCTGCCTTTGATATGACGTATGGAGGTGTTTTGATTCTGTCTCTGCCTGAAGAGAGAGGTGAGGCGTCTTTCACCATGATGAATTCTGCAGTCTTCAACTACGTGAGAGACAACGGCCTAGATACCTAGACACCTGCAGCCAACACATTGAGGATTTCCCCTGTGGCCTATGACAGACCACCCCTAATTAGTCAATTGATCATTTTCATTGTTCTCAGCTGCAAAGTGCCTGCCAACTTCTCTCTCTCTTTGGTTTGTAATTATCCATTCTCATTGCCCTCAGCAGCTTACGTGGCTGCCAATGTTGTGTGACCCCACCCAATTTACCCTGTGACATAGGTAGTTAGGAAAATTCTATGCAGGTGGTTTAATCACACAGCTGCTGTTACTAACAATGGAAATTGTCTATTTTAACAATTGAGGCGTTTTTTTCCAAGTTAAAGTGTGTGTAGAGGCAGTATTTAGCCAAGAAACACATTCAAAAGCCATAAAAAGTGATTTTTCGTAATAGGGGATATTTAAGTATTAAAATTTTTGTTATAGGGTAGTTATTGTTAGTATTAATGAACATTATTGCATTATAAACATTGAGTGTCAAACAAATGTTTCTTTCTTTGTTTGTTTTTTTGGTGGGAAGGGAGGGGAGTGATAAACAATTATAATATTGAATGGTGAATAAAGCATTGTTTTATTGTTCAACATTTATTTGTTTTTGTGTACTATTCAGGGTTCCCACTCCAGATCAGACTTAAAATTCCCTGATTTTTCCATGACTTTCCCTGACCAAAAAGCTGAATTTCCATGACCTCCCGTAAAAGAAATGATTGGGCACTGAGCAGAAAAGGCCATTTAAAATGGCCAAACTAGTCCTAATGTCCTCCCTTGAGTCTACGTCCCAACACTTAAATGGCATGAATCAGCCAATCAGAGTGTAAATTCATTCCAATTAAATTGAAAAATATTGAGAAACAAGATAGAAGGATGTGTGGCGATACAATTAATAACAAAATTCCCTGATAATCCCTGACTTTCCAAGCAAAATGGCGAAATTCCCTGACATTCCCTGTCTGAAACGGTCTTTATTGAAATTCCCTGATTATGTGATGCTTGTCACCAGGTTCAGAATATTTAAGAATTCAATTCAATTCAATTCAATTCAATTTTATTTGTATAGCGCACAAATACAGTACATTGTCTCACGGCGCTTTACAGACAGTACGGGAAGCATCCATGAGAATCAGGGGCAAGGAAAAACTCCCTCGCTTTGTAAATAATTTGTTATGTAGGAAGAAACCTTGGGCAGATCCACGCCTCATGGACTCAGCCTACCTGCCTGGGGCCTAATAAAGTATCCGTAAAGTCTGATGCATAGATTGACCATGGTTAACACAAAACAGTATGAGTACTGAATGTAGTCAGAGATGATATACACATAGTTTGTGTGACAGTCAGGGCCAAGGGATGGAGTCAGTAGTTGGAGTGTGGGATTAGTCAGTAATTGGAGTGGGATCAGAGTTCATTGGGTGTTGGTCGCCATCTAAGTAGTGGTCATCAGGGGGCCATCAGGCTAGTTTCATCAGGGCCTCAGGGAAAAGGGGAGGATGGTCCTGGTGTGTGGCTCCGGGGGGGGGTTGGTCAGCATCCGTAGTGGGGTAGGGTTGGTGGCAGGGAGGTTCATCACTCAGCCAGTGCGTCGGGGCAGAGGAGGCAAGAGACAAAAGAAACAGAAACAAGAGGGTTAGGCCAATCTAGGAGGATATCACTTCATGATATGTGTCATATAATCTAGCTAGAGTGTGGAGAGGGAGAGAGAGAGAGGAGAAAGAGGGTTGTACAGGATGGCAAGTGTGCAGAAGAAGGGTTTTCAGCTAACGTTATTGCCAGAGTAGGATAGTCCTAATTGTGTTTTGTCTATTTTGCTATGCAAGGATTTTTATTGCCAAATTTATTTGGTTTGACCAAATGCCAGTTTTTGTTTGAGAGAGAGTGAGAGAATTTAATTTAGTTTTGACTGTTAAAGGTCCCACATGAAAAATCACTTTTTATGGCTTTTGAATTGGGTCTATACTGCCTCTACACACACTTCAAGTTGGATAAAAACCCTCAATTGTTAAAATAGACAATTTACACAGTGAGTAACTGTTCAGCTGCTGTGTGCTTAACTACCTGCATAGAATTGTCCTAACTACGTATGTCACAGGGTAAGTTGGGTGGGGTCACACAAAATGATCAATTGACTAATTAGGGGTGGTCTGTCATAGGCTACATGGGAAATACTCAATGTGTTGGCTGCAGGTGTCTAGTTACCTGGTGCACCCTCCATGAGAAACAACCCATTCTGATGCTTATGCTTAGTTTACATTACCCCGGGTCTTCGAGAAACCGGTTATCTTCCCCTCCCCCGAGTAAGGAAACAATCGCATTTACACAAACATCAAAAACGGCTAAGAAAGGCGGTGACAATTAACCACCACGTCACAGTTTTATCAAAGATCTTTCAAGGGAGCAACATCGTAGCAGATGGCCACAAACGTGAAGTGTTTCGGTCTGCATTAGCAGCAGTCTCACATATTACGTCACATCATTAACATTTTCCCTTAGGAAATTATAAAATGATATAATGTATGTGTGCCATAATATTGTCTGTGATCATTAATGAAACCAACAAATGACAATTCAATCGCTCCTCTGCAAAACAATGTTGTAACCAAGTCTGCTTTTTAGCTTTAGACAGAGGGTTTGTTTGGCAGTTACCATGACGACATAGCTATATGCTAACTATAAGCTAGTCGTTTTGTACTTTGCTCAAACCTCACATATTGCTGTAAACTATGTTTACGTTTGCTCTGTCCAGTTAAAATGAACTCAGTAATGTTACCCGCAGGCTGTCAATAAATTAAATCTCAAATATAAATGTAAAACATTACGTTGGTAGGATCGCTAGCGTTAGCTCGCTAACAACTTGAAATTTTAGTAGGCTATTTACTGCCTGGCAGCTTCATCTGATAGAAATACCAACAGTAACTAGCCTAGACTCTAGACGTACCCCTAGTGGTAGCAAATTTGAATTTGCACAGAGGTACGTCTAGAGCAGGGGGTCAGGATTTGGCTGATTAGCTTTGCCAATTAGCATTGCACTTCCTCGTCGCCATTTTCCAGAAATGACATCATATCCGACTCCATTTGACATATGCTGATTGGTTAATGCTACACTTTCAGCTCATGCTAACAAGCTCCCTGTGCACATCAGGTGTGTGCCGCCCTCATCTCCATTAGTAACATGGGCCCTCATTGGCCTAATGAAATGGAGTCGGAAGTGAGCTCCATGAAACGCCATCTTGACAACTGAAAATTTTGTTCAATTTTGGATGAATTTTCTAGCCTAGCATTCCACATTGGAATGAATGGGAGGCGGGACTTGGTATGTTTCTCCAGGTTTATTAATACCTCCATGGTCTAGAGGCCACTGATAGAAACCCGTTTTAGCCTTCCTCTGGAGGCGGATAACCAATCACAGCGCGGTATGTGTACAGGAAATCGTAAGGCGGGCTTTGTACGATGACGACAGCCCTGCTCAAACCAGAGCGGAATCGTCTTTGGCTTTAGTTTTGGACGAATTGCACTTGTCATTTTCTTTGAAAGTGAAACAAGAAAGTGCACTGAAGTTTTTCGTTCTGAAAAAGATGTCTTTGCCGTGTTACCGACGGGCTACGGGAAAAGTTTGATATACCAGCTGGTACCACTGGCCGGAACGCTAGCCTATTACGTGGAGAGGCAGTTTGAAAGACAACGCAATCACCCGCCCCTCCATTGAGGTACAGTCTATCAGTGGTCTTCAGACTATACATTCTTATGATATAGTCTGACGTGTCAGGCTAAACAGTAACAGTTTACAACATTAGTCTTGAAATCATGTTGAACACTTACAGAATATGAGAGATACATGCCCAAAAAACCTGATAACTCCAAAAAGACGATTTATTGGTAAAAGTCCTGACATCATTCAAAACTAGGTGGTGCCCCTTGTGAAAATAGAACTGCTATGCGCGAACGTAGGTTCTCGTTTGATCCAACAGTCTTTGGTGCTAGAGCTCCGGTTATGGGTAGTTACACAAATCTCTGAAGACGGGGTTCTCCGACATCTCCACCTTGCCCGGAGTTTGTGGGATTCTCCGTCTTCACCTTCGGGTAAGTGTAACAGAGAGGTGCAACCGCAGAGAAACATGTGCGTCTTTATGGTTATCTGAGTTTGTGTAAACGGGGTCTGAACATCAGAGCTAAACAAGTTAGCTTCGAAAAAGCGTAATATGGGACCTTTAAGTTGGATAAAAAGCCTCAATTGTTAGAATAGACAATTTACACTGTTAGTAACTGTTCAGCTGCTGTGTGCTTAAACCACCGGCATAGAATTGTCCTAACTACGTATGTCACAGGGTAAGGTGGGTGGGGTCCTACAACATTGGCAGCCACGTAAGCAGCTGAGGACAATGAGAATGGATAATTGCAAAAAGAGAGACTGTGCGTTTTATTATCCTAGGATCTCGCATGCCCTGAGGAAATGACGCGTACCACGCCCCTTTTCGTCGTCAACTCGTCTCTTTTTCTCGTACAGCTCAGACTAGACTGAGCAACACCTCCAATGACGAATCCAAGACGGCTGCGGCCTGTGTCACTTGCTGTTTTCATTGTGTTTGGACTGTTTTAGTGGTCTTCACCCATGACTGCAAACCTGAGTATAACTCCATCAGTGTCATCACGTTTGCAGACGACACCACGGTGATCGGCCTCATCAAAGATAACGATGAGTCGGCCTACGGGGAGGAGGTGGCTCATCTGGCGGCGAGAACAACCTGCTTCTCAATACATCAAAAATAAAGGGGGAGGGGGTGCAAATTGCAGGTTTTGCACTATTTTGTACATACCAAACTCTGTAAACTAAGGGGGGATTGCAGGTTTTTGTACATATTTGATGCTTCTTATATGTCTATTTTTGCAGTATGTTCTGTATCAATGCAACTGACTCAATCACACATCATTCTGTTTTTATGTTTGTCCATCACCTGCCAAAGGGACTACAGGCGGAAATTAGCATGACTGCTAAAACCTGGTGCAATGTATCTTTTCTTGTATTGTACAAGACTAATGTTGATTGTACACTGTCCCTTTTTAAATAAAATAAACTCTAAACTCTAAGAACTCATCGTGGACTTCAGGAGGAATGCTGCCATCCACCCACATTAACAGCATGGCAGTGGAGCGCGTGACCAGCTTCAAATTCCTAGGTATCCACATCTCACAGGACCTCTCCTGGAAGACCAACTGCTCCAGCCTGATCAAGAAGGCTCACCAGCGCCTCTTCTTCTTGAGGACACTGAAGAAAAAACACCTCTCTTCAGACATCCTGGTGAACTTCTATCGGTGCACCATCGAGAGCATCCTAACCAACTGTATAACAGCCTGGTACGGGAACTGCTCTGTAGCAGACAGGAAGGCGACGCAGAGGGTGGTGAAAACGGCCCAGCCAGAGCCCGTTTACGGCTCTCATAGGCTACAGGGGAAAATACTCAATGTGTTGGCTGCAGGTGTCTAGTTACCTGGTGCACACTCCCATGAGAAACAGCCTGTTCTGAACAATAGAGCTAGAAAAGTTGGCTTAGAAAAAGCATAATATGGTCCCTTTAGACCCCCTTTGCCTCCTAAGTAACAGTCTCCAGAACATGGAGGGCATTTCAATGGCAGGGATCCCACTGATTTAAGCAAATACCTGAAGTTCGACAATGTAAGCAATCCAATGATACTGATGCGATAGTTCAAATGACTCTACCCAATTTAAGTGTATTATGAATATTTGATTTACAAACTCTAGAGCTTCCCTTGATGTCATAATAGCCACACATCACAATTATTGTTACATTTCTAGCCTAAATGTTTAGGAGGAAACTTCATTGGAAGAATTAAATTTTAGTCAAATTTTGGTGGTTGAATCCGTTTTCAATAAAGTTCTATACCAAAGTAGACTGATCGACTTTCAAAGCTCTGCGAGACTTTGGTCTGACCATGTGCCCGTATAACAAACTTTGTTAAAGCGCATGGTTTCCTCTGACGTATGTGACGCGAAGGAAATTGCTTGAACAGGACTGAGAGCCGTTGGAGCTGCTCAAAGTTGATTGGTTCCCGACCAGGAGGCGGCAGTTCCACAACTCAGAAACCCTGCCGATCAGCAGCTGGCCAGACCAACGACAGCAACGCCGAAGGCGTTACGTCACTGGGAGGGTGTGCCAGGCTAATACCGAAGGCATCAAGTCATCAGGTTTCCAAATTACTGAATTGGGCATGGGTTCTGGCATAAGACAGTATGGAGGAGGTTCAAACTGGTCACAACTCATGTTACATCACAAATACAGTTACATACTATCACAAAATGTAGTTTTAATGGATTGATTGATTTTCCTTTAAAGTCACAGTTCAAAAAGTCAGAAATACACCAAACATAACTTAGCTTTCAGAATAATATAGAGGCTGATATCGAGTTGAAAGCTCGCTCACTGCTGTAAAGTACGTTTATCAAGTTGGTTTTATGTTTTATGATGTGACTTCTATTTGACAAGCCATTTTTATAGTGTATGTCGCAAATATAGATTACTTTCAAAATGAATTTGGACAATAACGTAGCAATCTAACAAAACTCAATAATTATTCAATATACAAATTTGAACTAGGTATATTTGAACTGGTATCATATGAGATGTTCCTCTTTAAGTGAAGCCTTAAAGCTCTTGTCACACTGAGCGCAGTGGTATGGCTTCTAAACTGTGTGAGTAAGCTGGTGTTGTTTCAGAGTACCCTTTTGAGTGAATCTATTGTCACACTGAGTACAGTGGTATGGCTTTCCTCCTGTGTGAGTAAGCTGGTGTTTTTTTAGAGTACCCTTTTGAGTGAAGGCCTTGCCACATTGAGTGCAGCGGTAAGGTCTCTCTCCTGTGTGAATTCGCTGGTGTAGTTTGAGATAACTCTCTTGAGTGAAGCTCTTGCCACACTGAGTGCAGTGGTGCGGTCTCTCTCCTGAGTGAATGAGCTGGTGTTGTTTAAGATGTCCCTTTTGAGTGAAGCTCTTGCCACATTGAGTGCAGTGGTATGGCCTCTTTCCTGTGTGAATGCGCAGGTGTACTTCGAGACCTCCTCCTGAAGTGAAGCTCTTGCCACACTGAGTGCAGTGGTGCGGTCTCTCTCCTGTGTGAATGCGCTGATGTAGTTTGAGATCCCACTTGCGCATGAAGCTCTTGCCACACTGAGTGCAGTGGTATGGCTTCTCTCCTGTGTGAATGCTCAGGTGTATTTCAAGACTTTCTCCTGATGTGAAGCACTTGCCACACTGAGTGCAGTGGTAAGGTCTCTGCCTTGTGTGAGTGCGCTGGTGTTTTTTGAGAATTCTCTCTTGAATGAAGGTCTTGCCACACTGAATGCAGTGGTACGGCTTCTCTCCTGTGTGAATGCGCTGGTGTAGTTTGAGACTACCCACTTGAGTGAATCTCTTGCCACACTGAGTGCAGTGGTACGGCCTCTCTCCTGTGTGAGTGCGCTGATGTGCTCGGAATGTTGACCCTGCAGTGAAGCTCTTGCCACACTGAGTGCAGTGGTACGGCTTCTCTCCTGAGTGAATGCGCTGATGATCTTTGAGATCCCACTTTCGCATGAAGCTCTTGCCACACTGAGCGCAGTGGTACGGCTTCTCTCCTGTGTGAATGAGCTGGTGTCTTTTGAGATTGTCCTTTTTTGCAAATTTCCTGCCACACTGACTGCAGTGAATGCCGCGCTGGTGTTGTTTGGGTGTCGTCCTTGCAGTGGGTCTGGGAAACGGCTTCTTTACTGTTGGAGCAGACACACACAATCAGCATGTTGGACAGGACAGATTCAGAAAACTTTATTAATCCCATCAGTGGGCAATTCACCCTTCGCTAAGCCCCTCCCAAGAACGGCAACTGACCAATCCTACATATAGCAACGGTCACTAAAGAGCCCTGGCCTGTCAAACATTTGAGTAGCGGCAATATTCTACCATGTTATGCCTATGGCGTCGGCAAAAAATGCAGCATGAATCGTTCAAACTTGATAGGGAAAATGCTCTAGCCTTTCCTTTACCCAAAAAGATATCGTAGCTACGTCCTTGGTTGAATAAGTGATGTCTGTGATAGACCAAGTGGAAAACATAGTGCCCAGATAAGCTTTACAATAGTTTAAAAAGTTTGCTGCTGCTAACATGCTAGCGAGTTTCAGCACCATATTCCCAAAGATTTCTCATCTGTAATCCAGCACTACAAAGGCACACCAACAGTTTAACTCTAACTAATCAATCACATAGCTCAAAACAACTTAACTTAGTTTGCTAGATTTTGGCACAGACATTTAGCAATAGCAAAATGGGTATAAAGCCTGCCTCTCTCTGCCTCTGCAACGTTAGCCGTTTTTAGCATGTTGGCTAACGTAATATTTGCAGACAAGTACTGGATATTTTATCTGTTTTGGCACAGTTAAACTGTTTACTTACGGCAGTATTAGGAGGAAGGATAAATAGTCCATATTTTCTAAGTTGATGGGTCTTCGTTTTAAGATGCCTTGATGGAGTTTCGTGCTGGTTGATTTTGCTGTGGTGTTATATGGTGACAGTAACGTCAGGTCTGTTATTATATGAATTCAATAAATTTCCATTCAAACTGCGGTAAGCTACTCAAAGTAGACCTTTTTGTCAATCATTACATGCTATTAGAAATTGTTAATCACTTGCGGTTTATCTCTGAAGAGCCATTGTTTGAGGCTATGTTTTGCATTCATTCCTATGGACGCAAGTTACGTTTTTGGTTAGTTTGACAGGCCTAACAACAGTAACTAAGGGGGGCGGGGCTTAGCGAAGGGTCAATTAAGTTTGCCGTCCCAGTCTCCATCAATCAACAATAAATAGTAATCTTGTAAATAAATAAAAAAGTTAGAAAAATATAGAAATACAAGACCTAAACAAAATAAAAAATAAATAAGAAGATGACATATGCATATGCATCTTAACACACACATACAGTTAACACACACATACAGTCAAACACCCTGTCCTGTCAGTGATGAACAGCGTTTGCATGGCTGAAAATCACTGACCATAGGTTACACATTCATACGCGAAATTAAGTTCTAAAAGAGTCCGTTTAAGCAGTTCCAAACATTGAACAGGGTGCTTGCGCAAGTCTT
>JAODXP020001778.1:15000-24435 GCA_027497455.2 Sardinella longiceps | reverse complement strand
CAAAAGCTCAACCCCTCTATTTATGTCTACAAATACCCAGAACTTACTCTACGATGTGAGCTTGAAGGCAAGTCTTGATTTGCTCGATTTCTGAGAATAGTTCCGTAGACAAGACCTGGCCTGTCCAGCTGCAGATTGTTCTGCCAAGCTAAATTCGGTTGTCAATGTTCTGTTGTTTGAGTGTTTGACATACAATCTACTTTTCAGATTCAGCTCAACTGGAACATACAGCCCTTGCACTAAGTGGTACTGGTCCTTATCTGGCTTGTTGTTCATCCGCACCTGATCACACCATCACTGTTTGGTAAGATCTACACCAAAGAGAGGCCTTGCGTTTCATTTTATAGATGTATCCTCTCTGCCTATAGTTCAAACTAAACCAAAACCTATGTGCAGTATTGACCAGTTCTTAATCATTTTGTTTAGGGACTGGGAGAAAAAGATGCCATTGTGTAGCCATGCTCAAATGAAAGAAGCCTTCACTATTTTAGTATTCAATCCCATGAACTGGCACCAAATCTGTGCTATGAGCTCCAGCTCACTAGTGGTCTGGAACATTGAAAGAAGTGATAACTTTCACATTATAAAACAAAGGTAAGTGAACTAATTTCTGCATCAGTGCATGGTCCTCTCTCTCCCATCAGATACAAACTACTTACATGCATTCACAACGTTGTATAATCTCACTAATAAGTGTCCTAAGCACACATGGCCTGATTACTGGCTACTGTAATGTGTGAGGGATCATAATCTCTTGTTGTCTTTCAGTGTAATAGACCTCCCAGCCACAGATGGCAGTGTGGTACACACAGAGAAGGGCGTCTCACGGGACACCAGTGGGAAGCTTACCTATCTTGGCCCTCAGATGCCCACCTCTGCCGCTGCTGGGGTCATAGGGGAGCGTGCAGACAAATTTGTGGTAAAATGTCATTGCACTATGTCACATCACTGACATAAACATTCAGTGTATGAGTAAATGGATCGACTCTGTGTGTGTGTGTGTGTGTGTGTGTGTGTGTGTGTGTGTGTGTGTGCACTTGCAGCCAAAGTCTCAAGTAAAGCCTAAAGTGAGCCCAAGCTGTGTGTGCTGGTCAGCTGCGTCTGACCTGTATGTGGGCTGCAGCGAGGGCTGGCTGCTCAGGGTTAACCCAGAGTCTCTTCTTGTCTCCGTCCTTCATAAGCCAGAAAGCACATGTGGTAAGATCACACACACACACACACACACACACACACACACACACACACACACACACACACACACAGGGTGTCCGCGCGGTAGTAAAAAGTAGTAAAAGGTAGTAAAAGGTAGTAAGAGAGATCAACCCAAATTAAGGCCCTTAAAAGGTAGTAAAAGGTAACAAACACTACTTGACTTGGTAGTAAATTTCTCACCACCATCATTTCTCATTTGTGCAAAAGATGTAATTTAACATTATCTAATTAAAAAAATATATGTGTTGTAGCAGGACCTAAGTCAAAGTTGATGCTGACATTCTCTGGTATTAGCTAGTAGGCCTCGTCACTATTCTATTTTTGAGCAAAGTGACATTACAACATGGAACGGAGAATGTGTCAGTGAAAAAAAGTCCAGGCCCGTTAGCCAACCAGCCAGTTAGCCAACCAGCCAGTTAGCGAACCAGCCAAGTTGAACAATGCATAATCCGTAATACCCCCCTCCTCAAAAAAGGGTGCTGCTCGATGTTGTATTGGTAGTTAAAATATTGTGTAGGTAGTAAAAAAGGTAGTAAAAGGTGGTAAATTCAACCCTGGGATTCCTGTATATACCCTGACACACACACACACACACACACACACACACACACACACACACACACACACACACACACACACACACAATACAGACACAGTAGCATTGCCATGTTTCATGTGTTAGATTAATATAGGTTTTTCTTGATTTTAATTTTAGAGGAACCTACAATTCCAGCCTTGGAGGAGGGCAGCTTCTTAAGCATGGCACTGCACAAAGATGGACTACTTGTGTCAGGAGAGGTAGAAACATAACTAAAAAAAATAACTCATAATAAAAGCACTGTTTCTTTCTGGTGAGGGGCAGGATCTTTCTGTGTTTGTATTAATCACAGAAAGGGAAGTTTTTCCTTGCCCCTGTTACTTATGGATGCTTCCCGTACGGTCTGTAAAGCGCTGTGAGACTATGTACTCTATTTGAGCGCTGTGCAAATGAAATAAAATTGGATTGAATTGAATTGAATTGAATTGAATTGAATTAATCAATGTGTTTGTTTCGCTGTCTGCATCCCAGGATGGGTTTCTGCACAGTGTGCAAGTAAAGGGTTCTGTGGTGGAGATCACCCAATCAGTGGAGCTTGATGAACCAGCCTCCAGCATATGCTATTCACCTGACAAGGAGAGTCTGCTACTGGCCACCAATGCAGTATGCTTTATTTTTTACTATTGTTCATTATCTACAGGAGAGTCGGTAACTAGCCTGACATAGCCCGCCCATAATATGAATGTTCATACGTATCATGGTCTGGGCACGGTCCTCTGGGGTGTGTTTACATCGGTAGAGAGTCTACCGGCCAATAAGCAAAGCTGATTAGACGAGCTGTCCAATCGTTTCATACCAGAAGTGAATGCCCTCCCCTCCGCAGTATAATCGCGTCAGGTTAAAGAACCTCCAGACCATGAATACGGATGAACAGCAGTATTATGGTCGGGATACTGTATGTCAGGCTAGTGGGTAACAGCTGAAGCTGTGGCATTGATGAATTGAGTGTGTCGGCCTTGTTGGTATCTGTTCTTTTTTGCAGGGGCATTTTTATAGCTACAAACCCTTACAATTAGAAAAGGCAGGACGAATCCTTGAAGTTTTGAGAGGAGACTTTGTGGCTGCGTCGCCAGTGCACACAGAGAACAACCAATACTGTGTGGTGAGTCTGCTTCCCATCCCATAACATCATGCCACAACTACTGTAAGAATCTGCTAAGGGTATGTTTATTAAATAGTTTTGTTCAAAACAGCAAAACAATACAGTATCTTTATGTAAAAATGATTTATAACGCGTTACTTTAGTGAGTCATGTAATCTGTTGAGATTATGTGCTCTAAATAATGTGTCTAAACGTGTGTTTGTTCTTTGTGTAGTCTGTGAGAGAGAGTGGAGAGCTACAGCTGTGGTCTATGGATAATGGACTTTGTATTTCATCTCTCAGACTGCATGCTCAGGTGAGTTCAGGTGGGTGGTGGTGTAGTGTAGTGGTTAAGGAACCTTGCTACCTTCCATTGTTATTCCCTTAGTTGGAAACTGACTCTAAGTTATAGGGTAGATGATAAAATTTAAGTCACTTTGGATAATAGCGTCTGCTAAATGTGTAAAAGTAAATGAGGTGAGTGAAGGACTAACTGGCACATTATAAATGGTGTGTTTGGGCTATAACTACTATATGGTATAGATGCACATTTTTCAATATCATTTGTCTCATCAATGGTTGTGTTGCTTGTTGAAGTGTTACTGTGGTCTTGTTTGTGGATATTGTAATTGCCGTGTGTCTGTGTGTTTGTCATACCTTTAGGCCACAGCTCTGGCCTGTTGTTTTGTGGCCCAGTATGTTGCCGTAGGAACTGCTTCAGGCCAGGTCCTGTTTGTGGATCTGACCACAAGGCAACATCTTCGACTGGTGCACCGAATCCAGCTCTACCACACACCTGTGGAACACCTTGTGTGAGGCTTGCCACCACACCTGTGGGATTTAAACATCCTGCACATACTGTATTCTGTCTGCAACTACATGTTGCATGCCTTACATGGGACTGTTTTTTGTGTGTGTGTGTGTGTGTGTGTGTGTGTGTGTGTGTGTGTGTGTGTGTTTCGTGGTGTTAGGTTTGAGCATAGTGGTAACTTCCTCATCGTAAGTGGTTCGGACACAAACATTTTTCTTCTGGATGTCAGACCCTCTAAAGGCTTTGCGGTCATTGGATACATAGGTAAAGCAAGTTCACATAGACTTTCACAAACAAACGAACATGCAAGCAAGCGCACACACACGTACACACACACACACACACACACACACACACACACACACACACACACACATACACAGACACACACACAGACACAGACACACACAAACACGGTGTGTTTTGTTGTGGTCACAGAGGCTGATGGGCCGGTGGTGTCCCTCTCCTCACTGAGTGTGAAGGAGAGGAATTTAGTAAGAGTGGGGGTGGTGTGTGAAGAAAGGAAGGATGAACAGATACAGAGAGGAGCGAAAGAAGGGAAGAAGATTATGCTCTTCTATCTGGCCACTCCGAAGATCCTAGGCAGACCAGGTGGTAAGTGTGTGTCTATGTGAGTGATTAAAAGTGTGTGTGTGTGTGTGTGTGTGTGTGTGTGTGTGTGTATGTGTGCTGTGTATTATGAATGTTTTGTAAGTGAAATTGAAATTTGAAATTTTGTGAGTGATTTTTAATAGTTTTCATGTTGGACATTCTAAGTAATTTGTCTGTGTGCATTGATGTCTTTGTGTGTGTGTGTGTGTGTGTGTGTGTGTGTGTGTGTAGAGCCTGTTGTTTGTGTGGACCAGTGTGGTCGTATAAAGCCTGAACTGCTGCAGCAGGTTTGCCACTATGTGACAGAGCATCCCCTCTCCTCCTGTGCACTCACCCTCAACAGGCTGTACGCCTACTGCACCTCCAAAGCCACTATTCAGACATACCAGCTCCAAGAGGTATAATACACACACACACACACACACACACACACACACACACACACACACACACACACACACACACACATTTTTGTAAAGTTGATCTCTCATGCATTGTTTGGTTACATAATGTGACCCATAATGTGTCAAGTTTGGTTACATAATGTGACACTCCTGCATATGCAGACCAAAACTATTTACTTGTGCTTCTATAGTATTGATGCTACTCTGTCTAGTCAATATTCAGTGATCTTTGGAAATACTGTGACCTGTTCTGTGAAATCCTGCACACTGATTACGGTTACATGCACATGAAAAATCTGTTTATAGAGATTCCGAGGTGTATTCTACAGAACAGTATCCAAGGAGAGTCATTGATAAACTCCAACTGAAGTGGAATATTCGGTTAAATAATCAGATTATTCATGTCCATGTAACCGCACTGACTGTAACCTGTGTTTCTCTAGAGTGTGATTGGGACGTCTGACTCACCCGCATCTGTGGCCCCTCACAGTGAGGTGGAGGGGAACCCCCTTGGGCCCGCTGTGCTCCTCATGTCCCCCCACCACGCCTGGCTAGCCACCATTGGCCGTGATGGCCTTTTCTGTCTACGAGACTCTTCCAACTTGGTAGGGGGAGTGGGGGGACGGGGGGGCGTGGGCTTTACCTAACACTCTAAAGGTTCAAGTATACTTCTGCGTACACCTATTGCATGTCCGTCTCCGAGTCTCCGCTTGCGTGTCCAGTTATATCATACTTCTACGTTGCTTGTCCCTCAGCCAGGAGAGAAAAATACTGCCGTCGGGAATGACCGACGGCATGAGCAGCGCCAAAGTCCGCCTATTCATTAACTAAAGCAGAACTCGCTGGCTACTTCATGTACACAGTAGCCTATAGTAACCTGTGTGGGGTTGAGCTTTTGATATCTCTTGTCACAAGGAGCAGGTTATAGTGATCAGTAGCATATAAGTGTCTCTGTCAGTAGGCACAAGTAAGTTGACTGAATGGAAGAAAATGAACTTTATTGCAGCCAGGAGTGTCCTGCTGTCTGCTAACTAGCTTGCTAGCTAACTAAAAAGCTAGAGATAGCAGCATAGAGTTCTCCCTGGTGGTGTTGTGACAAGGAACCGGGAGATTGACCAATCACAGCCCTTACCTGACCCAGTGCCCTCTCCGTTGTCGTACACGCATTGACGGATAGATAGGAAATTTTGGAGGTGCACGTCGAGCCACGGAGAGGGTCTACAACAGGCTCTACGTCGTCGTAGAGGGCTTTGCGGTGCGACGCACGTATGACTGTAAACCAAGCTTTACTGTAGAGAGCAAAAGTACAGGCATCCGTTTGACACTGTCTATAGACAGGCACCTGTAGCTTTGCAGGAGTCTTCATAAGATTTGATTTGAACCAACAGGATGATTAAGTGATATTGTTGTGTGTGTGTGTGTGTGTGTGTGTGCGTGCGTGTGTGTGTGTGTGTGTGTGTGAGAGAGAGAGAGAGAGAGAGAGAGAGAGAGAGAGAGAGAGAGAGAGAGAGAGAGTACGAGTAAGGGGTGACAGTGCCTCTGCTCCACTTACACAAGGCCTACTGACATACTGTCTGTGCTTTGATTGACAGGAGAGCTATGTGCAGTTCCAGTGTCACTCTAGTTGGCTGGGTGGTGGGAGATGCCTCACCTTCTCCTCAGACAACAAGTCTGTCCTCTGCACTGGTCTGAGAGATGGCAGCCTGGTGTGCCTCAGGCACAGGTAGCACGCACACACACATTACACACACACACACACACACACACACACACACACACACACACACACACACACACACACACACGCACACACACACACAATCCATATACATGCTTTATGTACATAGACATATAAACATCATCATAATGCACATACAGATAGCACACATCACAACGTCTAGGTAAAACTGAATCCATCTTGTTTGGGTCAAGGATGAAACTGAATAAGCACTCAGGATTCCAGGTTTCAGTAGGGGACACTGTAATCACTGCTAAGGAATCAGTCAGCTATCTTGGTTGTTTTTTGGATAGTTGTTTATCTGGAGGTGAACAAGCTCAAAAAATAATTTCTAAAGTGAGTCAGAGAACACGTTTTTTTGGCAAGAATTGCCAAGTTTCTTGATAAAAAAGTCTTGGTGACTCTTGCAGGAGCTATAATTCAGCCCCACTTTGACTATGCCTGCTGTTCTTGGTATAATGGGCTTACTAAGTACTTCAAGCATAGGCTGCAAACCTCTCAGAATAAATTGATAAGGATTATATTGAATCTACATCCAAGAACACATCTGGACTCATCACACTTTAGAAATGTTGGATGACTAAGCTCAGATTGAGATGAGTATGGTACATAGGATTGGAGATGTCCCTAGATATTTAATTAACTATTTTAACAGAGTGAGAGATGTGCATCACTACTCCACTAGGGTCAGGTCCACAGATTTTGTACTTCCTAGAGTAAGAAGTAACATAGGGAAAGCCTCTTTTTTGTGTGTAGCTTCTAGTCTGTGGAATAGTTTGCCAAGTCATATGAAGTCAATACGAAATCTGGAGAGTTTTAAATGTACAATCAGAAAATGGTTGAGGGATAAGACTAGGGCTTAGGACCTACAGTATTATTGGAAGGATTCTTCTGCTGTTTACAAGTATGTATGTATTATTTATTCATGGAGTTTATTTGACCTATTTATTGTTTTTATTTCTTTTGATGGGGGGTGGGGGGGGGATGTCACACCACCATTCTTGACTGATCAAGATCTGTTGCCATCTTGCTTGTTTGTGGGACCACAATGGAAATAAGCCTCAGGGCTTTTTTGTGTTATCCTGACTTTCTTGTTGAAAAAGATGGTGCATTCTATGAGCTGTATCATGTCTTTTATTTTAAACCTGAGTTGGTCAAATAAATCAAATCAAATCAAATCAAAAACGTACAGAATATCTGCGGAGTGGGTCCCTAACTGACGACACTGCGTTGCTCTCTGATTGGCCAGGCATGGAATCAAGGGAGCCGGGAGAACTTACAATTCCTCAACGCCTCTTCAGTTAGTAGTCACCCGGCCAGAGTCGGCCATCTCCGCTGAGAACGCCATCCTCGGTAAGATGGCGGAGTGGGACCCGGCCATGCAGTCTGCTCCTGGATCAGCCAGTGAGGTAGGATGGAGCCTCTCAGCACTCTGCTCTTTGATCCCAGATCATCCCTTCATATGATAAACGCAAAGCTGAAATATACCTCGGAAAAGTTATTTACAAAAACAGAAATAAAATATTTAATATGATATAATGATAAAAATAATAATAATAACCATAATGATAATAATGATACATTTATTTTATGTGAATGTCTAATGTCTATTCCTTTTAATGGACATTATATAGGCCTAATGCTTTTTATTTGACCTTCACAAAAATAAAGGCATTTTAATGTTTGGCAGTTGTCTAGTTTTCCTCCTGTTAATTTTCATGATGTTCATCCTGTGTTTAGGAGCCTAGGCAACAGCGTTCGGACATCGATGTGACGGAGCAGGATGACAGCTATTGCAGCCCTACCCCGGAATCGCTCTCTAACGCCACCTGGCTGGACAAAAAGCTAGAGCAAGTCAGTACCCCAAAGGCCCACACTGTGCTGTTCACAATGCATCCACTAGAGGTCACTTGTGAGTCAGTACTTTTCCCCAGCAGTCTTTAACAAGGTGGTTCACACTCACAGGCTTGTTTAGTTTTGCTCCATGTAGTGCATGATAAGCCACCACTCCTCTAAGCTCATGTCTTTATCAGTGGGCCTCACACGAGCAGATCTGAATGCCCTTGTGTTCTCTAGAGCCATTTAGCGGTTAGCTCCAACGCATATCAGTTATGTACGTACGCTACTCATCTGTCAGGAGCTGAGAGATTTATGTCCTGATCACATACTCCCTTTAGAGTTCTCTCTCGTGAGTCAGTAGTTATTGTATGTTTAGTTGATTCTAAACTAAGACCTACCTAACTTATTTTTTTCTCTTGTTACATGTAATGTGCAACTAATTTCTTACATGCTAACCTCTTAAAAGGTGTTGATTTTTGCTGGGATTTTCTGGGATTAACTCATTATCCTTAGGTTTGTCGTTGACCTCTGTGTTTGATCTAAGTAATAGGATATTGCCCCCTGGTTTAGTCAGTGACCCTTCCACATTTCCGCCACTCCCCCTCCCATTCTTTCTGACCCTTACCACCCCAATCAGTTTCTCATTGTGTCTGATTGGCCAAGGCTGCTGTCTGTCATGTAAGGGTGTGTGAGGGCGTGCAGCTGTGTGTTGCCTGCGGCAACAGAACATTCCAGTGCTTGGTTATATCTCGCTCGATGGGGACGTGTTTGACAGCAAGAACCACAGAATCCCACTGGGACATCTCCTGAAGGAATGTGTTTTCAGCTCCTGCTGACAACACCTCCACACAAACTTACATAGAAACGATTATGTGGTGTGTGTGTGTGTGTGTGTGTGTGTGTGTGTGTGTGTGTGTGTGTGTGGGTGGGTGGGTGGGTGGGTGTATGTGTGCATGGGCATGTGAGTGAGTGTGTAGATATGTGTAAGCTTGTTGGCATTACGTTCACCACCGATGTTAAGTAATCTTTGTGTTGTGGTTTTACCAGCTATGTTTGGCTTATGTTCATGGATGAATCGATAAGGGCAAAAGCACTTAAACACCATACGTCATCTAACCACACTCCCTAAACAATCTGCCA
>JAODXP020001778.1:0-12500 GCA_027497455.2 Sardinella longiceps | reverse complement strand
CTAAGCTAAAGATAAGAAAAAGGTGAAAGGTGGGGTTGCCAGACTAGGAAGATGCATGCACTGGGACCAAAATGCCTCTGCCCATATATGTAACTCCATGTAAGGAAGTGAATAATTCATTTTCATAAAAAGGTGGAATATTCCTTTAATGGAAGTACAAGTCCCTGTAATGGGGTGAAACGTTGTATAAGCTGAAAGAGTAGACTGTTCTATGATGTGTTTAAGCTTGAGCTTGCTGTCCCTGACTTCCCTGCGTTTCCTTGACTTGTGCTTTGGCCACAGCTCCAGCAGGAGATCCTGGAGCAAAGGGCCCACACGCTGATGGAGGAAGAGGAGGGGGAGGAAGCCTCTGAGGCCGAGAGTGCGGCCATCTCCGGCAGCCTGAGCACCCAGTATGGAGGGACACAGCCTCTGCTCCTCAGCCAGTTCAGCCTGCACATCAGAGAGCAGAAGATCAACCAGATCACCCTTCTGCAGGTCACACACACACACACACACACACACATATCACATACTGTAGGTAGACAAACACACATACGCACGCACACACACACACACACACACACACACACACACACACACACACACACACACACACACACACACACACACACACACACACAAATATACATACACACACACAAATAGATATACAGACACACGCACGCACACACACACACACACACACACACACACACACACACAAAAAATGTCTTTCATTCCAGTGAAACTCTGGCTAAATCTTTTGTGTGTCTCCCGCAGGATGTGATCTATAAGGTGAAGAGTGCCTTCAACAAGGAGTTTGATGGCGTGTACAAGCAGAAGGAGCAGGAAATGACACGTGTGCGGGAGAGAAACAGTCGCATCACTGAGATCATGGCTGAGCTGGATATGAAGGAGACCCTGTGGGAGCCAAAGCTCTCCACCAATGAGAGGCCAGAGAGGGCACTGACAGTGGACGAGTCAGAGGTGTGTGTGTGTGTGTGTGTGTGTGTGTGTGTGTGTGTGTGTGTGTGTATGTGTGTGTGTGTTTCTGAGAGAGGTGTGTTGGAGAGTATGTGTGTATGCGTGCGAGAGAGAGAGAGAGAGAGAGAAAGAAAGAGAGCGGATGTGAAAGAAAGGAAATCATTGGTACATGGGGCAGTTATATGTGTGTTTGTGTGTGTATATGTGTTTGTGCAATGTGCATTTGTGTGTGTGTGTGTGTGTGTGTGTGTGTGTGTGTGTGTGTGTGTGTGTGTGTGTGTGTCTGTGCATGTTTCCAAACCAGATCAAAGTGGAGAGGTTCTTGAGCCTGGAGCAGAGGCAGAGAGAGGAGGAGCAGAGAAAAGAAGAGGAGAAGAGGAGACTGGAGGCGAAGGTGCGGTGCTCTCACACCTATCACACTCTATATGCATGACCTCTTTTATTCACAAACACTGGCAACACAACACAGAAAAAGTGACTTTTATTATTATTATTATTATTATTATTATTATGGGGGTGTCGTGGCTCAGTTGGCTAAAGGCGCCATACCATAAATCCGGGGACCCAGGTTCGATTCCGTTCGACCCGTGGTCATTTCCCGATCCCTTCCCGTCTCTCTCTCACACTCATTTCCTGTCTCTCTACACTGTCCTGTCCAACAAAGGTGTAAAAAGCCCCCAAAAATATCTTAGAAAAATAAAATATTATCATAGGTGTGTCTCTTCTGATACTTCCAGCATTTGTTTCTACATTGATATTTGTCTTTCTCTGTGTGTCTCTATCTGTTAAAAATCAATGCCTGAGGATAGGATGAGACGGTGGTCTTGCATCACAGAGTGCTACTCCAGAGACACAGCTCTTTAGCAGTGCTGATTTAGCAACAATGATTTCACAGGATAGAGCCATTTTTTTGGGGGGGGGGGGGGGGGGGGGACTCTGAAGCCTTAAAGTGCCTTGGAGGCGAGCAAGAAGCTACGCGCCAGCGCTTGTGTGGTGGGAATCAGGGTTTTTGGGATGCGATTGGTAAACCAAAGTTGGCTTGAGAAAAAAAATGACTCAACTTTGTTTTCAAACAAAATTTGCCTTGAAGAAGCCTCGGCACAACAGTTGCCAAAAAAATGAAATTAAATCATTAAATTTGCCTACACAGCTGTCAGTGGAGTTCAAGAACATGTCAAGACTGAGTGCAGTGACATTTATTCTGTTTACATGGTCAGATTTTCCACCATAACATTTGCACTATTCTGATTAAAAATTCTGAGTTGTCTGTCTGAGTTGAGCATTCTATTCGAATCAGGGGTTATGTGATGTAGGCGCACTTTTAGCCTGTTTTTAAAATCAACTCAAATTGGTAATAAAAGATGTTTTTTTCTGTACAGCTAGGAGGTAACCAAAGGAGGGTAACTTCTGAAGTAGGTGAATTTAGGATGAGAGCTGAGCACAGAAAACAAACTGCTCCCACTGTCATTGTCTCAGACAATATTATTGTTTCCTTTGTGATTATGAACATATCACCAGCCCACATATTCCCATAGTTGTCCGGAGTATGAGAAAAATGTTGTGGACGATCACAGTGATGATGAAATAGCAATCAAATGCTTTATTTTGCGAAAAAAAAGAGTTCAGTCCGATGATGATTGTTCAAGAATAGGAATAGAACAAACCACCCTTTTCATGCTGATTTAATGTTTTATCCTTTACAAATTATATTCCAATTAGGGTGTTTACAGGGCTCATTTCTGTTCTGATTGAGAAATGAATTAATTTCTATTCTTCTGAGTAAAAGTATCCATGTAAACAAAGCATTGTGTTTTGTAGTGTGTCTATTCTTCTGCCGATGAGTGGTCTGACCTCTAATGTTGTCTGGCAGGGCGACAACATAAGGGAACGTGCTCTGGACGACATGATGGGTGGTGTGCTAGAGGTCAAAAAGGAAGACATCCTAAAGATGGTAAGGAGCATCGGCATACACACACACACACAGACACACACACAGACACACACACACACACACACACACATACACACAGACAAGTGTATAGTACATACACAGAAATACACATCCACGGTTATTGCCTGTTAAACTCCAATCTGCAGGAGGTGGCCCAGCCTGAGTACATGTCCAGGCCTGAGCTGCAGTGGACAGAAGAGGAGAGGAAGGCCCATAAGGAGTACGAGAGGAAGGCCAAAGAGCTCCAGGAGGAACAGGAGAAGTACCGCAAGGTGAGGCCCAGGGCTCATCTCTCTTCTGATGTCAATGGAAAATATAAAGTACATGTAGATAGAGCTGGAGGCCACTTTCAGACATAAACTGAAATTTTGATATCTATTGAGAATGGTAGGCTGCATGAACTGGTAGGCTACATGATATCTTGTCCAAGTAGACATAGGCCTACTAAACACTGTGAGACAACACAGTTAATGTTCATATTTCCTAATGATTCAGCAATCCACTTCAGCTAGCTAATATTATCGCTAATATTACAGACACAACATCAAGATCAGACTGGAGGAGTATGTGCTGTGTGAATGTCCCTCCAACATTGGCTTACACAGCACATACAACATGTATGGCTGTACATTTAGTACAGTAAACTGGATTTGGAATTGAACCCCCTTTCTTCACATCATCCTCTACATTCAAAGTGAAATAAACAATTAAATGGTTCATTGTCATTGTCGGGTCATTGTCTCTGTTTCAGACTCTAGAGTCAGAGATGAAGAAACTACAAACGTCCATCAAAGAGGCAACCCAGGGTTTCGATGAGACCCTCACCAAACTGTTTGAGAGGAAAGTGAAGTCAGAAATGGTGATATACCAGGTGAACTTTAAATACTTTTTTTCCCCCCTTAGCCTTAACTACAGCAATAGGTGGGCTGTGAGTATCATAGTAAGTGAACAACATCAATGTGTCTGTCAATGTCACAGGAGGAGCTGAAGATAGCCAATCTGATTCACTCGATACTGATCGAGGACGAGATTCTCAATAGGGAGAGGGAGTTGAATCATCGACTGGACAAGAAGAGAGCCTCTAAGGTAGGTATGAGTCAGTAACCACGGAATGCAACGGTTGCCCTTTTTCAAATCAGAATTTATTTGAGCAGTGTTATGCATGTCTCCTGGTTATATATTCACTGTGTGTCTCACTACATGAGCCGACTTGCGTGGCATTTTAATCTGTTTGCCTTCGAGACACTTTCTCCTTGGCCTTCTCTCTCTCTGCGTTCCTTTGGTGAATCACTTGTTCTTGCCCACAGCAAAACATGGGTGAGGACCTGAAGAAGTGTAAGGAGGATGTGGATGCATTCAGGGAGACGTACGACAACATTGTGGCAGAGGACAAGGTTCACACCCACTCACACCAGATGTTACAGCCTTAGAGGAATGTGGCCATAAAGCTCAGTTTCTATATGAGCTGCTGAGCATATCTTAACCTCACTCATGTCAGATGCAGCGTCCCCTTGGGCGTATACATCTGATGTCACTTCATAAGAGAATTGTTTCACAAGACCAGATTCTTACATATACTTGGATAAACCACTTGTCCGTCATCCTAATTCAACCACTTAAATCGAAACCTAACAATTGCATCCCATGAACCCACGCAATTTTTAGTTTCTCACATGTTCCAAACAAACAGAAACGCTAGAATCTGCGGCATAATTGCCACAATACTCGATTCAACTCGCATAATATAGATGTCTCTTTCAAATATAACTGTTAAATGTGTTTTGTAAGTTTGCCCGAGATGAGTTACGTCAAAAATCCCACCCGGTGCTTCGTACGCGTCTGGTTGGTCCGTCCATTTAATATCGGACCTGAAATATCTTTTAATGGACACGACATCAGATGGATGCGCCTGAGGGAGCGCTGCATCTGACATGAGTGAGGTTAAGTATATCTGTTCAGTGCCCTCAAAATGTTGGATAGCACATTTTATATACCAATAATTATACAAAATCATATACTGTATGAATTCAAATACCTCTGGCTACAGTTTGACTTGAATACAAGATATCCCTGAAAATAGTCAGGAATAAATGCATTCCATCCAGCGAGATATAACACAGGATGTATTGTGATGTACTGTATTTGAGATGTTTGTTTTCTCTCTTGTTAGCTGCTTGACCGTGGATTTCGTAAAGAGTTCTTCGATATCCCTGGACATGTGGTAGACCAGTTGTATAAACTTTACAAGAAGAGGCCCAGGTACAAAATTAGGATAGTCCAGTAATGAATATGACAAAAATCATTCACAAAATGAACTTTAGTATCTGTGTGCTGGCACATCTGGGTGTATGTGTGGGTCAATTCTGTGTGTGTGTGTGTG
Source organism: Sardinella longiceps (assembly GCA_027497455.2). Taxonomy (NCBI): domain Eukaryota; kingdom Metazoa; phylum Chordata; class Actinopteri; order Clupeiformes; family Clupeidae; genus Sardinella; species Sardinella longiceps. The sequence continues at coordinate 7,203 of JAODXP020001778.1, read as the reverse complement.
TGTGTGTGTGTGTATGTGTGTGCGTGTGTGAGAGAGTAGGGTTCCCCAGATGCGGACACAGACGGACGTGCCCGGTGGAGTGGGTGCTGGGTCAAGCCAAGCCCAGGTTGAGGGTCTGTCTCTCATGCTGAGGGCTATGGAGGAACTGGACTCACAGGAGCACATGCCTGAGGGCCTGGACCCGGCCGTGTGGGAACGCTTCTGCAACTCTAGGAGAACCAAGGTCGAGAGTGAGCACCAGGTGGGTCTTTGTCTCTATGCTTTTACATGCCGTGTGTGCTGCAGCGATTCTGATATGCAGGTACTGTATAGTGGTGGCTAAACACAAGTAAATGCAGCTTACCCCACCTTTCAATTTTTTTTTTCAAGGAGTTTATCTACCTTTTAATTGAGTTTTTACACCAGAATTCAACTTTTAAGACTCTTTTATTTTTACCACTCCAACACTATGAGATGTACTGTATGTGTTCTCGATGTTCCTCAGGTGAAGACAAAGGCCCTGACCCTGGCAGAGATGCAGGCTTTTCTCCAGAGGAGAACCGACGAGGATGAAAACGCTCGCCTGGAGATCATGAATCTCATCGAGGAGATTAACGGGTATCATACTCAGACAGTGACAGTGGATTTATTTGAAAATTGATTGATTGATTGATTGACTGACTGGTAATGCATGTCAACCTGATTTGAGATTGACATTGGCATGAGCTATACTTAACGTCACTTAAAACAGTACATAAATTTATTTAAAATATAAAAATCCAGCATTTGTAGAGCTACCATTGTGTTTCCACTCAGTGCTCTCTGGCTAAAAAGCAATATCACCTGGTTGAGTCGAGAGTACAGTTAAATGAACACTTCAGTTCAGCCGTTTTAATCAACCCACCGTAAGCCAGTAAATTTATATGACAAACTATAACTACCAAGATAATGTGGTCACAGATGGCGTTGTGGATCACCGATCGCCACCAAAATCGAATCAGTTCTTGCTTGTCCCAATGCACACATTGTCCCGAAAATTTCATACAAATCCGTCCAGCACTTTTCGAGTTATCTTGTACACAGATGGACACACACACACACACACATACAGACACACGCTGGCGAAAACATCACCTCCTTGGCGGAGGTAATAAGACGATCAGAGATGTGAGGGAAAAAAAAAGAGTGGAACAATATTAATGGTGTCTATGTGGAGCAACAGCTTGGGCATAGGCCAGCTCAACCAGGTGATGTCAGTGTTTACCCAGAAGGCATAGAAGACATAAAAAAACAATGGCAATTCACGAGGTAGAAAAGTTAGTGGGCTTCTTTTGAAAGGTCTTTGGTCTTTTTTGTCCACAACGGTGCCTTCCAGACAGAACTGCCTTAAAGCCACTACCCCCTGAAGCCTAGTCTTAGGGTGAAGATAAGGGTAGGGTAGGGAGAGGGTTAGGGTTCAAGGAGAAGTTTGGTGTGATAAAGACCCAGAGTATATTGCAACATCATAAAAAGTTGCAATGTTTGCCGGGGAGCAGAATTTTAATGTGTTCATGCAGGCTGAGAAGACAGCTTGCTAGTTGTAGCTTCCAGGGGCACCCAGCTTGGTGTTAGTGGCCAAATCACTGTTTTAAACCATAGGAAGGCTCCCAATAGCCCCACAATTCGTTTATAGTATAATGACAGTTCCAACATTTAAACTAGGCATTGAAAGCTAAGTAACTGTACAGATAGCTACTTACCGCCTAGCTGGGTGCCGCCAGAAGCTACAACTAGCAAGTGGTATTCTCTGGCCTGCACAAACGTGTCAAAATTCTGCTCCCTGGCAAACGTTCCAACTTTTTATGATGTTACCATATACTTTGGGTCCTTATCACACCAAACTTCTCCTTTACGGTGGCGGGTTTAGTCTGTTCATATGTAAGATTTTATTACCACATAGTAGGGGTACTAGAGTGACGAGATTTTCCAAAAACGTCACTATTTCCAGAATGCATTGCTTTAAGCCAGACACTCATCCAGGCCGTTCCAAACAAGCCCAACATTTTATATCTGTCATTCCTTAGTAGACAGGGATCATTTTAAAGTGTGAATTTAGGATGCGAAAACTTCCTGTAATCCATGAGAATATGTATTAATACCTGTGTGAGAGTTATTGTATATATTGTATGCAGGGATTAAATTGGGATTGATTATGTGGGGGGCTTCTATCAGGGGTTTGGTGGCCACCCAATGCCCACCAGTAGACTTGGATCAGCCCCGGATAGCCCTGGCCCCATTTAACCTCTGATTGTATGGGTGCAGTATGTGGTTTATGTTTTGGTGTTTGATTGTGTGTTTCTGTGTGTCCCTAGTCTCCGTGAGGAGAAGATGCGTTTCCGTCTGGACATCATGGTGCAGGTGCTGATCAAGCAGGGCCAGGTGGAGGTGGAGGCTGGGGACTTTGTGGCCGACTTCTCTGACTCCCTGCTGCTGCACCGCAGTGTGGTGGAGGACCTCAACACCACTATTAGGGTACAAGTACACACACACACTCTTACACACACACCAAAAACACGCAGTCAGACCATCATCAGGGCTACAGTGCACAGATGATGGTCTGACTGTGGCCAAAAACATTTTGCACTACTGTACGCTGACTATACAACCATACACTACAAATAAACTCAGATGATCATTGTAGTATTACACAACTAAACACACTCACTCACACTTACACCTTGACTAGCTGTGTGTGTGTGTGCTGTGTGTGTGTGTGTGTGTGTGGGTGCGTGTGTAGACGCTGGGAGAGCAGAAGATTGCCAGCATGGTGGAGTGTAAGGACTTCCGGAGGGGCATCATCCAACAGGAGTGGGAGCACAAGAGAATGCACATGCTCATGGAGGACCTCAACAACAAGGCCCGTGACATCCAGATGCTCAGAGTGTCCCAGGGACTTCAGGAGGTGGGGACCAGCCAATCCAACAAGATCAGATAGCCTTCACTCTGCCTTGTTCTTTATCTCCACACAACTATTTGTTTGTACTCTTATGTCATTAGAGTTAGATTATACAGGATGCCTTTATAGTTGTTTCCATTAATCAATTATCAGAATGATTCAGCAGGCACTGTGAAAATGACATTAGTATGATGCCAATGTTTTGATTTCCCTACCAGTACCTGAGTGAGACAGACCATGACAGCAGGATGTCTAAGCAGGTTGTCACTCTGGAGAAAACAATTGCGCAACAGGAACAGGTGATTAATGGCATAAGTCCACTCCCTCTCTCTCTCTCTAGTTTCACATTTGCAGTAAAATCTAGTTACACATCTTAATGTTTTCATCCTATTTATTCTATATACTGTATATGTACATGTACAATAGTTAGCCTCCTGATATGAACTTATGTCCACCATAAGTTTTTAAGCGCATACACATGGCCATGGTTTACATAAAGACCAGTATGACATTCAAAGGGAGTATAATGAAAATAGGTTTGTGTGCAATGTTGTTTTCAGACCCATCAGAAGAATGTGCTGAACATGAATAGTTTGATTAAGCAGCTGGAGAAGCAGACAGCTGTGAAGGCTGTAAAGAATGCTGCTCTGGATGCTCAGCTGGCCAGCATGCAGATCACAGTGGCCGAAAGGAGGAACATCTATCAGGCCATAGGTACAGTACGGTCTCTTATTCCGCCTGCAGTCCCTCACCAATACACAATCAACACGAGTTACCTGGATAAATGTACTATTGTTTACTGATCGGCTGACTGGGGTTTTTTCACTCCCCGATAACTGGACACCTGAAGAGGATCTGTTAAAAGAAAAAAAGTTGAATAATGGCTATAACTATAGTATGCAACGGTTGAATGAGCGAGCAACGGCCGTCATTTACAAGCTCGCAATTACTCTTTGAGTAACCAAAAAAATAATACAGTAACAAAACAGGTTAGCATTTTTTTTAAAACTGTACAGCATGTTTCCTTTCATTTATGCAAGTGGCTGGTGCAATAATCTGGAAAGGCATGAATCTTGCCTAGCATCTATTTGAAATATAAATGAACTGAATGGAATCACAGCTTTTTACCGGATTGGTTTGAAACATTAGTTGTTTTTTTTTTTACTCCTTCACAGCATACCACTAGTTTCCCCTCACATACAACCAGTTAGGACACAGGAGGGCTGTGAGATTTTGTGTAACAATTAGAGTAGAATTGAGCCAAGTAGGAACAAAACAGTCCAGTGGTAAAGCACAGAGACTTTGGTGTTCACCTATCATATTTACTGTAATGCATCCTAGAATGATGCACTGCACTGTTGTACATATTAGGGTGTGGTCCAATCCACAGGGCTGTGTTACCGTGACTCATTTCGCTGCCCATGGTAACAGATTAGAGCTTGCACATTGCCTCTGTGATATGTGCATCCTAAACACTCAAAATAAGCACAGGGATGTGATTGGCCAAGGGCAAAATGGCAGGAACATACAGTATACAACCCATAGCGAGAATCAGCAAAATCACCAAATAGTGTCCCAAGTTACCATACTTCACCCTACTGACCCATTATCTGTAGATATAGGCCTAAATACAGAATACAGTGTAAACCCCCTCTGTTTAATTAACAGATTAATTAATCTGCACGATTTACATGGGTCATATTTTTAGGTCAAAAGCAGGAAATCCTGATTTTTCAGGAAGAATCACATCTATAAGCAGTCACCTCATGTGGTGTGTTAGCTAGACTCCTATTTCTTATGTGGCAAGGCAAGCGTGTTGGAAGCAGCTCCATATAGCATATGCTGCAGCAGCAGTGTTACAGTTGTTGGTGGCATCAGCGGTGGTGTGTGAGCACACGCATAACCACAATTCAGTCAAACAGTGATGGAATGCACAATCCATAGAAACAGTGATGTGAAGTGAACTGGGCTGGTCTGATGCATGGATAAGACCAAGTGTTGTGTGCTGCGCTGTTCCCCCAGCCATGGAGGACAACCAGGAGGCAGAGGCTGAGCAGCGCTACCAGGAGATCCTGGAGCGGAAGCGGCTGGTGGAGGTGGCGAAGGAGCAGTCACAGGAGGTGGCCGTGCTGCGTGCCGAGGTGGAGAGGATGAGGATGAAGACCTTCCCAGCTCTAGGCCAGTTCAAGCACAGTTGAGACCTTGACAGCAGGCCAAAATATTGACAGTAGACTTGCTCATACTTGTGGTTTGGTACAACTAATTTTATTATAAATATTTCACATATCTTCCAAAGTGCATGGATTTATTTACAGCATGTATGTAATCTTAGAATCATGTGGGTTCAACAAACAAGCATGCACACAAAATATATGAAATTAATAACAACAAAATAGCAGATCACCTAGGATCTGACACAAAAAAGGCAGGTTTGGTTAAGGCACCAGTGTTTTGATAAAGTGCTGGTCATGGCTCTGGTGAGTTCAACTTAGAGTGGCCTGAAGTCGTCCTCTGTGCGGTCATAGTGCAGCAGGCGGTCCTCCAGGCCAAAGTGGTCCATGAGCTGACCCAGACTGGCTTTGCGTCCATCTGTGGGCAGGTCTGTTTGTAGCTCATAAAGGGCCATCTGTGCGCAATGACGCCACTTGCTGATCAATGTTTGCAACTCAGGAAGATCATTCTGAAAGAACAAGTTATGTACAGTTATATTCCATGCAGAGGAGTTCAGAGATTCTCAAGCATAAAATATATCTTTAATGAGGAAAAACAGCAATATTAAACTACACCAAATGTGTTGCCTTCAGGGAAGTGTTCAGACAAATGTGACCAGCATTCAATTCAGTTTAAACAATAGACATAAACAATACAAAGTTTAAAGGTCTGACCATTCAAATTATTAGATTGTCGTCTAACCTTTTTTCGGTACATTTTGACCATCTGGAGCCTCCGTAACGTTTCCGACTTCTCTTTTACCTCTCGCCTCAAGTTGTCTCGCAGCTGGAGGATGTCTGTTTGGGCATAATGTGATGTGGTGTCGGCACACGTCCTTGGAATGTCCGTGGTTGACTGTTCGTTAGAAATGTTTTCGTTATGGTTAAAGTCCACTTCTTTCTGCAGTGAAACCGTTTTTGAAGGGTCTGTGATGTCTTTATCAGCTGGAGATGCGGGAGACCCATCCTCTTCGTCCACGTTCAGTCTCTTTGCCACCGAAAGCGGTGACGTGAAAGAGCGGCGGCTTCTTTTCAGTCTCTGTCTCAGGGAAGAGCTCATAGTCTGGAAAAGGCATAACGTTAACGTTAACATGGAGTTGTTAGCTACACAACTAGTGCCACAGACACGTATTTCCATATTCATCATAACGGCAAGTAAGTTGATCACTCTCATTTGATCACATCATTCAGGAGCTGAAACCTACCAATCACCTATTACGTTTAGTTAACGTTAGCTAAACAGGCTAAGGTTAACGTTAGATCAGCTATTCTATTTTCACCTACCCTTCTTTCACAAGATGGAAGTGGACTGACGATCGCGTCGGAGTCATCGCCTGGAGTACACAATACAGAGAGTGATTTTTGTATTTTTGGTGTTGTCTCCATTTCATTTGATTTTGTTAAAACCGATGGCCAGTGTTTCCTTATGGTAGACTGCAGAAATTTAAGTTTGGTGCGAAAATAACAATGTCGTCACTTCCTCTTTACTCCGGAACTGCCTTAAGAAGGCATTTTGGGAGATCGAGTAGGCCTACTGTATCTTGAGATTAGCAAATACTGAAGACGCAAGACATTTTAGTCCAACCATATAGGTTTCTTGAACAGAGAGTAAGCCCTGACAGTTCACCCAATGGGGCAAGTTTTCAAACTGTTTTTAGCATCTAAACATGCACCAAATGTCACCCCAAAAGCTTTGTAACATCATCAGACACATTACAACACACCTCTGTAGTGTTTTTGACTACAAATGTCTAACAAAGTGCTTAAAATTGTGTTTTTATGCAGTGTTTACAAAACCGTTTTGTAAACAAACAATATTGGGCTGCTTGCATAAGCTCACAGTTTTAACCACTTTCCCAGCCATTTGTTGCCATACACAATACAGTTATGTGGTGTAATGTGTCTGATGATGTTGCATAACTTTTTGGGGTGATATTTGGAGCATGTTTAAATGCTGTAAACACAGTTTTGAAAACTTGCCCCATTGGGTTAACTGTCAGGGCTTATTCTCTGTTCAAGGAAACCTATATGGTTGGACCAAAATGTCTTGCGTCTTCAGTATTGACTAATCTCAAGTAG